>BEXV01000712.1:63015-92949 GCA_003118195.1 Hemicentrotus pulcherrimus
CCATATAATAGTTATGTCATTGTGAACCATATTTTGAGCTATTTCAATATCCATGACATTTTTTTGTTGTTGGTGTTAAACACAGACTGTGATATATATCATAGACATTATAAATCAGCCGAAATGACATGTTATCTATTCCATCAAATCCAATCTTTATGCTTAACATCATATGCCAGATAGTACATGTAGTAATAATGTCATACCACCAGTCAAGGAGAAGGCCGTTTTCAAAATTAAAAACCGATGTCCATGATCAGAAAGACAATGTAGCTTCCTTTTAAATATACATTTCTCTGCGGTTTTTCAAATTATTTAATGATTTCTTTTTCTCGAAACGAAACACTGTCGGAGAAGTCAGCGCCTTTGGTTTGAGTGTAGCGCAAAGAGTATAGCGTTGCGTGCCCCGAGACTGAGTGTTTACTGATGCGTAAATTGTCTCGTTATCGGAGGACATTCAGTTGTCTTCCAATAACGGCTGTCCCTCTGACCATCCATGTTTAAAGAAAGATATATACACTTACGCTTTACTTTCTCTTAATAACTAAAAGTGGAATAAACAGGGATTCAAAGACAACACACTGAATCATTAGATTTTATTTAAAGAACACTTTTTTTTATAACAAGGAGATTAATTTTCACTATATTTCTTCCCTCATAACCTAGAGATAGATTTTGAATCAAGATCGCTGACAGATATGACATTTTTATAATCTTAACTTACGTGCACTATACGTCTACCTTGTTAAAGGGATACTTTACATTTCCGTCAATCATCATCAATTGTGATCTGTCAGTTTATGACAGGTTCAGTGACCCATTCAAGATTCTATATCAAGTGTCTCTCCGAGTTTCTCTTTAAGTTCCTCGGTCTTGGGCCAAACGTTTCAACGTTTCATATCATGTTGCTCCACACTGTGTGATAACATCGTCTATAAAGCCTTTACGAGGTCTTCCCATCTTCTTCTACCTATGAATACGTCAATACTTGTATCAAAACATATGCGAATTACAACTGTTTTATGAAACCACTGATTTAAACGATTATGCTTTGGATAAAAGATTATATCTTCATGAATGCAAATATTGAAGATTTACACTTTGATGGACGATATCAACTCCAGACAGATAGTTAAGAAAATCTAAACTGTTGCGACCTTTCTTTAAAAATCGAACAAAGTCCCATTATTGACTATTTTCATAGCGTTCATGTAATACGAATAGAAATGAAATACATTGTATAGGTGGCAAGGTGACAAGCTACAACACGTATGTACATTCAAGGTGGAGTAGCATGATACATCTATTTGATTAACATTATACGAAGATGACCAAAGCTACGCGATTCTATTACTGTTTAATCAAATGCATTATCGTTCCTTTAATGCATTATTGGTCAAGGACAGTTCGATTAATTTATTTTAGAATGGATATTTCAAGGTTGACTAATTCATTCTGCTGCAGTTATTTCAGCTGTGTCTATTATCGTTGCACATCAAATAACCTTCGATGACAAAGAAACCTGTTTTTATCATTAATCACATGAACACTATGTACGCCTTTCTCTCTTGAGCATCTCTCAAAATATGCCGCGGTTAAACGCCACGTTTTTTCCCCATAATGAAATACGCCTTAAACTCTACGCGCACTAAACAATTTGAATTTGATTCGAATTTGGAAGATTGTGCGATAACATTTGATTTGAACATTCAAATTTTTAAGAAGGTAGCGATCCGTGATATAGCTCCTACGAAGTGGACCTTCAAAGAGGGGGCGCATTAGCTCAGTCGGTAGAGCAGTGGTCTCGTAATCCGATGACCCGGGTTCGAAACCAAGGCGATGCGCTAGTGCACTTTGGTAAGGCATTAATCCTCATTACCAGGTCCCTCGGAGAGGACCAAAAGCCGTCGGTCGTCTGGTTGCTTACTTACTTTGTGCTTTCTTAGCAGACTGGTAATATAACCACTACCACCATATACCTCTGCTTGAAGAGAGGACCATATTGAAGCTAAGCATCTGTGTTAGATATGAACCTATTAACTACACAGGCGTAATATACCGGGCAACGGTGGCTAGTTGGGGATAAGGGCGGTTCAACTAATGAACGGTAATGATGTGCTTTCTTTCTAGTGAAATATGATAACAACTCAGTGCAATAATACGTCACCGGACTTAATACTTATCGATTCGTAATCTTGAGGAAATGGACTATCAGTCCAAAAATAATTTCCTTTTGCTTTACTTTAAAAAAGTGAACATTCGGTATTCATTATTTGTGTACGAAGTCGGAAAGAATATGAACGGCGCATGTAACCAATGATGCATGAAAAGTGATCTTCTACAAATATCAATTCAGATACCCAAGATAAGCCAAGCACCAAACATGATGTTATCTATGATTTCAAGCAATACACTCAAGTATCGCCGCTAGATTATGATCGCCCAGACAATCCAGCCACCTTTATCTAAAAGGACGTGGGTAGAGTTTACACCATGCACTTGAGGGGAAATGCTAACCACTGAGAAAATAATCTTGACAAGTTTCATAATGATGTGATGAGCCCAGAGGCGCCGGGATTAAATATAATGAAGTGACGCGAAGTGCTTATTATGAGTTTCAGAATCTAACGCAGGCATGCTCCAACGAATAGGTATTGCAAAATTATGGCGACGAAAATTTATGACGAAAGATGATTAGCTTTTCTGTAGTACAGTGGTAGTTGTCTTTTATATAAAAAATACGAACCCGCCTAGGCCAACACCCAAAATTAGAAGAACCATAGTTTCAAGATAAAGAAAAAGTCGAGGACCAAAAAAAAATGAAGATAAATAAGAAAGAGAAGAAGCTAATGAAGAAGAAAGAAAAGATAAAAAGAAAAAAGGTAAAGAAAAAGAAGATGAAGAAAAGGAAGAAGATAAAGAAGAATAAGAAGAAGATAGAGAACAAGAAGAAGATAAAGAAGAAGAGGAAAAAGATAAAGAAGTAGAAGAAAAATACAAGAATGCAGAATAAAAGACTGGATGTCTTTTTGGCGCAGTCCCTTTTTTCAATGAATAATAATGATAAGACAAAATCGTTACATATCGATTATACGCAATATTGCCTTCGAATCATTCCAACGTATTTCGGTTACACATAATTGTATATGGTTGCATGTACATCAAAATTAGACAGATCTGACTTTTGAAATGATTTAAAAATCAAGTTTTTAAGTATATATCTTGTAAGTTTGAAAAAAAATATGAACCATATAGTTGTATTGTATTGTCTTTAAATAGTGGACTACTGAAATATGTGAACACATGAACACATAAACAAAGTGAGTCATGTAGAGAATCGGATGAATGAGATATATTTCGGAATTTTTAAGGGTGCATAGGGCAAAAATTGTCTAAATCCTTAAATATGACGGGATACATGAACAGAAGGGTTCACAAATTGATTTGGATTCTTCATAAAACACATCTTTATTACGTACAAAGAATCAAGAATTGTTCTGGATTGTTAAAAAGTGGTAATTCATTCATGAACGTCCGAGATGAATTTACCCCCCCCCCCCTCCCGGTAAAAATCTAAAAAATCTACATAGCTTGATACTTTCGTAAAATGTTATGTATAGTATAAACGCTCTCTTTGACAATGTTTTAAACAGTGAACAGACTCATGCGCAAACCTTGCTTATCTAAAATGTCTCGAAAGTGGCAAGTTCTTCTGAAGAAAAATCAATTTTCTATTGACTTAGTGATTGGAGAGTATTCCTTTCGAGTGACAATGCAATTTAGCATGAATCTCCTTCAAGACAAGGTCTCGGGTACCCTAAAATATCTGGTAGGTTCAGAGACCATACTATTGAACCTAACACCAAACGTGGCACAACTCAGGGTCATTACTTCCAAATAAAATCGATTCAACGTACCAAAAACAAAGAGACGCAATAGCGCATTTTAAAATCACTTAATTTAACGGCATATGTGTTGACCCCTGAAAAGCAGCACATTTTAAAGGTGAAAAACGAACGTGTAAAATGAAGACAACAGGCTTTTGTTTAAGATAATGTTTACGTCAGACCAGGGGAACATAACCGTGATCATAATTCGATGCATTTAGATTTTTTTTTGTTTTGATTTATTCATTTAAAGTCCTTTGTCAGGGTAGCCCATTCACCAATAAGTAGTGGTCTTCCATGGGGCCCTGAATAATTATGACCATATTTACATCAAAAATTTAAGGTTTATACAGAAATGTTTGAATAAAATTACATAGTACATTTAAAAAGATATAACACAGCAATAATAGACGTGGCACCAACGAATAATCGTTTGCAAAAGAATAAACCTAGTTTAACTGTTACGCCAATAGTAAAATATTGAGTGAGTCACAATTATGTGAATAAATCATGTTTATATTACAAAATATGCACGAGTGAGCTATTCACAAATCACATCTTCGTTTAAGCATAATAATACCTTTCACATGATCTATTGAAGCTGTATACCTTTGTCTCACAGCCTTACCACCTACATGATGTACATGTTCTAGACAAGCTGTTGTCTTCACATATTCCCAGACAAAAAAAGGAATTGTCTTAATCCCATTATGATGAGAAAGTAATCTCACATTGATTGCACTGTTTAATTATCAGTAGAAAATGCAACTCCATTTGAAATGTCATGCTTACATTTCATATTTTCAAATCTGATTATTTCTGACCCAGAGGTATACAAATAAAAAATACATTTTGTTAGTTTGCTATCGGGTTTTTTTTTTATCGTAAAACAGACAGAGATTGAATTATGTATAACGGCAGGTCCCAAAGATTCCAGGTAGAGTTTAACTTTTTGGTTTGTCTTCTAATTCATTTTAACCTAACCCGGGGTCCTAATTTCACTTTTAACAACAGGTAAGCTGATACGTCAAAAAAACTAAATCTGTTAAAATCGATTGTGGACAAAAACTTACACCTGGTGTAGGGTTTGAAGTGGGTCATTTTGTTTTAGACCTAACTTTTGAAAAAACTCGTCAATCCAGAGAAAACGTTAAACAATTTAATTCGGGTCTAAATATATATAATTATAGAGTTTTATATTATAACATTATTTATGCGTATTATCTGTATAAAGACCGCTGTTAAGTGTTTGGAAACACTTTATATCAAGAACGAACACACGATTCATTGACACATACCCTTTCTTTATCTTAACTCAAGCCTCTTTTTACTGTTATTTGGGGAACATATTACGGTGTTACGAGACAAATTTAAAGAGAAAAAATATATTAAAACGAGCAGAGGACATATTCAAAAGGAAGACAATCATATTTCAGCAGCATTTTATTAAGGAATCTAGTTTTAGATATCAATATGCGACAGCTAAGAATTCAAATTGCATGGCTTGTGTTTGCATTATTATTCCTTTCACGTAGTGCCAAGGCGCAGTTGATATGATTATAATCATGAAACAAATGTATGACATCATATTGTATGCAAACCTTCCTGTGAAAATGTATATGACTGACGTCGGATCTACTTTGTGCCAATACATCACTCTGTTTACGATTGTGATGGACAGCACTATGAACTTAATCTGACTAATTAGTCTCCTCTAAAATGATGGATGCTTTAATTGATGAATCAATTGGTTTTAATTAAACTACTATAAGCTCTTAAAAACTAGGTTTATCAAATATCTCGGCAACAAGGTACAATCACCCTTGGGAGTGGGCTTAATCTACCATTTAATGGGAAACATGTTAGTCAAACAGCGTGAATGGAATACTTTGGGAATATGGAGCTTATAGGAGTTTAATGTTTGTTTTACAGAGCGAAGATATGGAAATATAATCTGCACTCATACAAGGTTATATTGGAAGTGTAAATGCCAGGATCATGCGTTTTATGACATAACACCAATAAAAATACTCAAGGCGATATTACGCCATCCACCCACCTATAAACCTACATGGTAAGGGAACACAATGGTATATCAGTAAAGTTCTGTATGCAGTGAAGCTGCTCAATTTTGTTTTACTTTGTTTGAATTTTATATCAATAATGATAATGTTAAGTAATATTAATAATAGTATTAGTGATACTAATAACAATGTTAATGATATGGATAATAATGATAAATAATAATAATATTTAATTTCTATACAGCGCTTAATACAAATGTCTCTAAGAACAATAACAGTAATAATAATAATGGTAACAATATAGACATTTATAAAGAGCTTGAAATCATTTTTCTGAACACATTTACATCGCTTAGATATATATATATGGATATATATATATATATATATCCTCATATCTTAATAATGTCGCACTTCTTTGATAATTTGATGTGTAAGATGTATATATAATGAATAAAGCACTGAGAAAAAAAAGATGTTTATTCAGCGCTGATAATTCGCTTCATTATATATATATATATATATATATATATATTTATTTATTTATTTATTTTGTTTTGGGGTATAATTATTATTGTAATTGTTAGTATCTTTATCGTTATTGTTATTTGCATTACTCTTGTTTTTATTTTGAATAACATTAATACCATTAGTCTATCATTTTGAATAATAAATGTGTACCTCGTCAGTTGTTGGATATTGCGTTATGGTTATGGTATTACACTATGCTCATATTAATTGAGAAATGCAGGAGCAATATAATGAATACAGTTAATCAAACTTTTCAACTTTTTAAACCTACCTTTAATGCCAATTCTGCCAAATCTGGTAATTTTCGGGAATGAGAGTTGTTAAGAATGTAATGTTCTAAAGAGAATGATAAACTTAAAACCGTAGTTTTCAAATGTGAATGCTTCAATTTTAGTTAGAGAAAAAAGAAATCAATTTACCAAGTCATGCTTTCGGCTGTTAAATAACAAAAGCCAAATTGGAATAAACATTTATACTTTTTCAAACTCGGATACCAAACAGCTGCAATGAAGTTGTTAAAAAGAGAATTCTAGGCTGACGATCCTGTAGGTTGAGAGAGGGGGCGTATAAGTGGGTAACGATGAAGCATACTTCGCTTGGGTTTTTCTCGTAAACGTTTCTGCTGAAATCGATCGACTAGCCTATGTGGCTGGTTCACGTGTCGTGGCTTTAGACTGGAATCGATACTCATTTTGTCTTCTGTTTCATTGCAGAGCCCCATTGGGTTTCAACGGCAGAGTGCACGCGACACTTGAAAAGAAAAATCGAAAAGGATATCGACGATTAACTCAAGATCAGAGTTGGCCAAAGTGGCTGGCTGAAGATTGCGGCCACACGCAACGTCGTGCCATCGGTTCTACCCCACCGTATCTAATTGTTCTTATTTATCAATCTGGAGAAAGACAAAACCGTGGACATCTGGACGACCAAAAGGCCAAGGACAAACGCTAGTACCTACCCAAGACCGCGTAAACAGGGTTTGTTTCTTACTGACATCACCGAGGACACCAACTCCGACCATAACGACGTTACCGGTGCAACACAAAATGCCACTGGCTGATTTCCTGTTTTACATGGCCGTACTACTGGGGTTATCCACAGTAGTCACAAGCTCACCGGTACAGACTCCTCTCGAAAAAGCTGCCGCTGCGGCGGCGGCCAGCGTAACGGGAAGCGATGTTCCTTTCGACACACCTGCGAATCAACTCTTTCGCGATGCGGTTAGGGTGGTGGACACGATGAAAGACTTCTTGGCAGCGCTGAGTGACTTCGAGCAAATCCAGGTGGGTGAGGCGGCAAGGGAGGATGAAATCAGGCTAAACAGTGTCAAGAGAGGTAATAGCGGATTCCGAGTCAATGGATGGAAAAGAAAGAGACGGAGCACGAGGGAACGAGATATTCTAGCTGTGGCCTTCACGAATAAACTAGATCACAAGGCTGCTGACATGGTTCACAAGATATACACATTCCTCGGAGATCTACAAACGGTAAGACAAAAAGAAAGCATTCTGTCACTTTCACATTTCTACCCTAATCATGCATTATCTGTTTTGTATATTGTTGTACACGAAGGAAAACGCAACTGATATTCTTTTTATTTCCTACGTTAAATAACTAATGAGTATTCAGTTGAATATCTTTTCCAATTTACGCTTCTTGTTATATAAAACGTTGGGTTAAACGATAAAAAAAACATATATCTCAAACTTATACTAAACGGAGTCATGATCCAAATAAAATAGTGAAAAGACACTACAAAAATAATGATAAGCTAATAGTTGTCAAACCCCATCACATTCCAGGCAGGGATCACCGCAAAGTAACTTTTATCAACACTCAAGTTAAAATGACCTGATGTACTACCATCAATGTCATTCTGGGAATGAAATATTGGTATTCTTCAGGTCTACATACCGATCATTGTTTAATGATATTTCTTATAGCAAACTGAATCGCGGTATCAAGTTGGTTGGAAAATAAAATCACAAATATAATTACTTTATTATCTAACTTTTATTGTGAGTTATTGTCGCTGAATGTCTATGAGGCAACATTCCTCGGTACATAAATGAACGTTTATTTCAATTAAAACAAGGATGGTATAACTGCTCAAAAAAGACTGTGTGCACACTATTGTTTCCCAAATTAAAATGAAACATTTAATTCATTCTATTTTTGAATAATTGTGAAATACCTTTTCACTCCATAAGCCTAATTTGGTATGCCTTGTTCAAACGGGAAATCGATATTGTTGAACTAAAATGTATTCCTTTCCTGAAACTTGGCCTTGGTAAGACGTCAGAAGTACGTCACGTAACCTAATAACCCTCGTCAAGTTGTTGACAGTCTTAGTTCTTGGTATTTTTTTTATTAATTTAGACAACGAACCGTGCTTTTACACAGTTAAAAAGAAATGTGAATTGTCTATAGAATTGTCTATAGAGAACACAAAGTGCATCTTCACATATGCACTCAGTGCATCATATACACATGATACAAGTAGCCTTAACGACTTGTGAATACAATTCCACTCTTGTCCAGAAAATATTCAAGAAAATTACCATTTGACCATTTTCCTGGCGCCATCTTGTATATTGCGTGCGGGGGGAGGGGAACTGATGCATAGCGTTAATAAGATCGCTACATTCCTGAACTAGAGGACATCTATCGATTTTATTATTTTTGCTCAACACAGTGGTCAAGTTTTTATTATGTCAGGATGGTTTAAACATTTTCTTTTCATTTTGGATAATTGAAAGAAGAACCAAAAAAAAAATCGCTAAAGCTTAAAGAGAATGTTGAGTTCTGGGGAGAGGTGACATATTTTTTGTGAGCATTATCATGATTATGCAAGTGTGGATTAAAATCAGATAAGAAATGTTCCCTGTAAAGCATGAAGCTTCAAATGCCTACATATTCTAAATATGACAAGTAACAGCTTAAAAATGAGGCTCGATTTGTATGCCGCATGTTTGTGTAGACCCGTATACATCTTTCTGTGTACCATGTTTGTTAATTTACCAAGACGTGGCCATAATAATAAATAATAAAAGTAATATTTAATTTTTATATAGCGTTTAATACAAATGTCTCTAAGCGCCAGAGTTCTTATCATTTTGATGACTACAGAACTTTTCAGTACACACCAATACTTTTATGCTACACTATCAACTTTTTTCTCATCGATTCCACACTGTTGCTCTCGGGATGCAATCATATGACCATAACTCAACCTTATCTTTAACGATAAACAATGAATTGTCTCATTGTGATCAAGGATGGCTGTTACATAATTATTGATATCGTAATTTTGTAAAACTATTTTCCCAAACTGTATTCTTTACTTTGTCCTTAATATGTTAGTGAAAGTATCTCACAGAGTTGAATTGCTTTTACAGTTTATCACCTGTTGTCCCAGCATGATAAAGTATTATCATGTACGACATGTTCTCGAGACTCAGATGTGTACCCCTTACGAATGTTACTGCCAATATAACTCCAATCCAATGCTTTATGCCCGAAAAAGACACCGCACTTTGTCCTTTTAAACCAATCGGGAAAGTTGAATGTACGAATATTCGCAAATAAAAACACTTTGCGTTTAAACTGTCTGCATTTAAAAGAAAGAAAGAGACCTAGGCATAAAGTTATTCAATAAAACCATAACAGAACTAAATTGACATTGTCAACGAATCGGAAACAATTGACATAGAATTGTATTCATTTCGTTCCCTAGGTTACGATTTTTTTCTAATGTAACGTAATATCGATAATTTTGCCCAGTTCAGGAGGATGATAGTTGGTTTTTAATCAAATCAATTATTGGTGACCTCGAGGTAGGAACGCCTTGTCCTATGTAACTCGAACACTAGCAAATTGAATTCAGTTTCCACATCCGAGAGAGATGGATGAAAGAGAGAAGACTAAGGGAGATACAACGTGATGCCGATCGAGAGAACGAGAAATGGCAAATAAGAAGAACAAGAAGAGGGAAGAGAAACATAAGAGGGGGAGATGAATAAAAGAGAACCCCTGAATGAGTGATCGCGAGAGAGAGAGAGAAAAGACAGAGAGGTAGAAAGAGAGACAGATGGAGAGGAATGACGGAGAGAAAATGAAGGATAACGAACGAGGGGAGTGATCTACAGCCACTCTTTCTATTATATCGAAAGAGAAATATTCATAAATCTCCGTGAATTATACAGCTTTTCATTTTTTGATCAATGGCCAGTTTGTTTAATAATCGACAATCAATTCAATCTATCTACGAAGTGTGTTTTTGCTGATACATTAGATTCAATTCGAGTGATCTTTCATTTTTATTATCGCTCTTTAGTGTTTGCTAAAAAAAAAAAAGAAAATATTTTGGAAAGTCACCTTTTTGACATTTTGTTTTTTAACAATGACATAAACCGACGTCATGATAATCTGCCTTTACAAGATCTACGATGGCTTAGAATTGTTACGTATCTTCTATCCTATTTGACTAAGGAAGCCGTCTTTAGCTCATGTTTAATTATTTTCTACACATGTATGTAGTTTACAACTGTAATATTCTACCTCTTACGAGAGAATGGCATAGCACTTTTATCATCTTCAAACTCTCGCTCTCTCTTTCATTCGCCCTTTCTACTCAATCGGCATCAGTATGTGAACACACATGTATTTAAATGTAGCAGCCTTATGACATGATTAGCATATTCAAACGTCGTTCAATTTTAACCGTCCATTTAATACATTGATAATAAATTATACCCTTGCAGTGGATTTTTAACCAGATCTGTTTGGCCCTAAATAAATTAAATTTTCATGATTTTTTTTATGATGGATGTTATTCGTAGGCTTTATACAGGTACCACCAGATTCCCGTAAGCAAAGGGTTAAAAGGGCAAAAAGGGTGACCCTCTTTAATGCAAATAATTCGTTTGCATCGAAAACTGATTACGCCTTTCTTATTCCGCGTGTAGTCACATGGCGTATTGTAAGAGTTGATGATTTGAAAAAGACACGATTACCCCCTTTTATCGGATTAGTCTTTAACGACATTTAAGAGAAATGTAAGCTTCCTAATCACATAAAAGTAGAATTCAAGCGATCATGGGTAGTCGTCTTGATCTTTATTTCCTCTTTCAGCTGTCGGGTATTTTTTTTTTACATGCAAAGTCCTTCAACTTTTTTCTTGGTCATATCCTATTCAAGTTCATTGTGGCGTTGATTTAATTTGATTTCGACAAAACTGAATGGAATGAATAGACTGGGTGAAAGTTAGAAATGTTATATACCTTTATAAAAATGCACACGGCTTGCGATTAAGGCGATTTACCACAATGAATGGAAGCTAAAGAATCTTAGGAATGATTCATGCTACAGATACCGCTATATCGGAAATAATACATGAGGCAGCCGTATCATATGCAGATAGCTAGGAGCTTACTGAGATAACCTTTCCTGCCTCTGCGGTGGAAATCTTACCCACATTTTGTCAAAGATTTAAACCTACAGGGCTCAAGCTATTGAATTCAAATACACATTAAAAGTCAATGTTTCATCTAGAGGTCGACATACCATTGACTTTGGGTATTTAAGAGTGAGGTGGCATTATGTACATCTCGTCCTTCGGGGGGAAATCGACTCATTCAATTCATCAAAGCTGAAATTAAAGATGATCTCACACGTGTGATAATATAACTATATCTACCTTCCATACAAACTTTAGGGTATATTACTAATTACGAGGATATATGTAATCGACACATTTAACTCATAAGATTCCCTGTCTCGTATCTTCAAAAACATTTTCTCGAACGGTCTCGGTTGTCCAGCAGATACACCCAAATAGATAATTAAAACAAAAACAAAACAAACCAAAAACAAGAGCAAAACCAAAAGGGAATACGAAAGCATGAGTTGTTTTGAAATCTGATGCGGGTTTCTTGACCCAAACTGTAAGAGGATAGTCTATCATCTTTTGAATCTGAATAACTAACATAATCGATCTCTTCAGTTCCCTATAGCGAGAAAAGACTAGTATGTGTTTCGACCTTTATTTTTTTTTTTTTTTAAAGATGAATGTTGGATAGGATCTGGCCATGAGTCTTTTTGGCACGTAAGACGGTCTTGGGCGAGTGTTTTATTTCCCGCGGAAGGAATTGATTGGTGAAAGGGGATCATGTGACCTTCTGACATTGTGTTGTCAGTACTACTCAAGCAACTGAGAAAACGCCATGCTAACTTGACAAGTGCAAGTCTTCCACCGGCGGAACACTTGTTTACGACATTGAGAAATGAATTTCTACCAACTTTACGCGTTTAATGTATGTAATCGAAATATAAGAGACATTGTTGTCTTTTATTTCTTGTATGAAGTTGAATATTACAAAATGGGAAATTGCATTGCATACTTTTTTTGAGTCAACGAATCAATGTACAATTTTATCTTGCATGCATACAGTCTCCTGCCAACGTGAAAAACTCTCTTTCAAGTTTATGGAATACCTTATACTGCATACTTCCATTTAAGTGATCTATGATATACATTAGTAATAAGTAAGGTTTACATTATCAAGAAATTTGATGATCTTTAATTGTCCAATACACCATCATTACTTGTTATTACTTGTGGCCACTTAAAGGGATCCGATAACTTTGTCTCAGATTCTGAAACAAAATTCTGGATTTAGCTCATTATGCAATGATAATTATAAACCTTTAGATCAGTCAGGAACCCCGTAACTTTTACAAGCCGATCTCCTGCCTGATTATCAAGATATTTAAATTTTGAAAACCGTTCGCCTGACGGTTTTTATAACACTGCAGTCTATTGGGGAAAACAAGTATGGTAAAACCGGTCACTTAAATATTCTTACTCTTTTTGAGGCACTTCTTGATCATTTTGAAGCGCAATGTTTGTAGGGCTTCAATATTACACCATATCACAGACACTGATAACACCTAGGGCCGTTTATCTCAGATTTAACATTGTTACACGATCCCTTTAAAATCAGACAAAGAAAAGAAAAGGGGGGGGGGTATCAAAAGCATAGTCTGAAGTGGCTACGCCTTTTCATCTCTGACAAAAACAAGTGATAATGATGCTGATCACGATAATACTGAGAAGAACAATAATAACAATAAATGTAATAATAACAATGATAATGATAATGGTAATCATTGAAAAAATAGGTTTTTGTATATAATAACAATAGTAGTAGGTTCTTGTTGGTCCTGGGGCTCCAAACTTATTACCCGGCTTTGGCATGGTTGTCATCATGGTGTTCTAGCATTTAAGCGAACTAATACACATTTACCTAACATGTTTTAACATGTTTTAATGTCTTCCCAAAGGACATCAGTACCATGGGGGGACTCGAACCGCAAACCTTGTGATTCACAATCAGGTGACGTATCCACTTGATCAAATCATTTACCCAAACTAAAAATCACCTTTCCATTCAGTTCAGTACCGACATCGTCCTGTTTGATGTGCATTTAGGTCACCCATGAGGCTTTGATTTAAAGTCCGTCTGTACTAGTTTGACCAGGGGGATTTGACCAACAAGGAAGGTCACTGACAGGTGGTTATCTCCTCAACTCAGCTCTCATTTAACATATGAAAAAAGGGATCATTTGGGGACAAACAGGCATCGCTAAGGCATTTCTTATCTATATAGAGGGAGCAAGTAGCTACAAGTAGTGCAGTGGGACTTTAAGACAAAAAGTCTTGACATTTAAGACTATATGTATTTCTTTATGGAAGATCCTACTCGGCCCTCGAACGGGTGAGAGCCTGACTGATGACGCAATAAAAGCTTTCGTCTTTGAACACACCCGACAAAAGACATTTTAGTAAGCACCTAGAAACCACTTGCTATAGGACTGTGTCGGTTTACTGCCCGCCATGAGTGGATGAAAGCTCGATTGAAAACCTTGATGAGATGGCGCCATGAATTACCTACGAGCATTATATTACGATGTTAGTTTAATATAGAGTTCGTAGGTTCTATTCAATATCACGACTTTTATTACTTAAGATTTAAGAGGCGTACATTCCATATAACAGTGCTTGAATTAAGCTAAATCTCGAAGTAATATACTATTTTAAAACGTATGCCAAAGTGTCCGAACCATGTGGACTAATGTGTGCAATAGAAAGTGTTTTATCAAATACCTTTTAAAAAGGACGGGGTTTTATTTCAAAGTGAAGTATTCTTGCATTGCATCACAGTATTAAATGCGAATCATAACAATATGGTTAATAATATGGGAACAAAAGTTGCATTAGCTGCCGCTGCATTTTAGGGTCTAAATATATATATATTCCTTCTCCCTTCCAAGCAAGATACAGTTGCTCAGATAAAAGGACATTGTACACGACTGTACAGCCCGGTACTAACAGCCTTTCGCGAGACTTCAATCTACGTTTCCCTTTCCCAGCCTTCGTGTAAAATGTTTACCCGATAGGATTCGAAAGTCATTGTAGTTTGCTCATAATTTGTGTGTCTGGAAAATGGCGCCTTAATGAAATGTTCCCCAGGGAATGGAGACAGTGAATATTTTGTGTTAGAGGAAGCCTAAATTCGATGACCAAGGTAATAATACAGTATATGTAGAGCGCTTACAGATATCGTTGATGTATTAAGCGAATATATGAACGCAAAATGTTAATATAATATCATTTACAAAAATTAACAGTATGCTTTGATGAATAATCACAAAATTTACAAATAGTGTTGATTCTATACTGAACCTGTACAGGTATGTATTTTTCAGATATGAAAGTATTTATAACATAATTCTTTAGGTTCGAAAGTAGACAAATCACGTTGATCAAAGCGTAATAAATGCTTGTTACCTAAATATTATGATAACATAAGTCTCTGGAACATGACATGTTATCGAGAGTTTATGTAGCATGCGTCGTACTTTCTAACATACACCTAATATCCTATTAATTTTATGGAAAATATACTGGGTACAAATTCCTTCAATTTCAACTCTCCATGTGCCAGACAGTTTTCAAATGTGTTTGTGTAAAGACAAAGATACAAGGTACCAAACAGAAATTGGGGTTCCTTATTGTAAAAGCTTACAACAATATACGGTACGCTAACATTTGCTTCTTATTGACTTGGTGTAAAAATACATTAGAATAGACTTTTGATATGGCAACAAAAATGGCAATAGCTTTCAATATATCGCACTGTGATCGCAGTAGCGGACAGAATATCGCGTTAAAAAGAAGTAGTTTTGCCTGAAGGCTTTAACCCCGTCTAAGAGATTTTTTTTCCTCAAGATTCTGAGGTATCACCAAAGTGGTGAGTACCTGATTTGTAATTTTGCGTTACATTATCCAAATAAAAAAGATACATTATACAACTGGACACAAATCAATCTCCCTTCCAGCAATAAAGTTCTTCGTCTCGGTTTTGTTCACAGTTGGTATGCATCTAAGCGGTTTGTATCACGGCACTATATAGCTATACTAAATGAATCGTAAGATAATTACATCAGTCCTTCTGGAAGTCTCTTCTAGAATGGTCGAATGATGCACTCTTATCATAACCGCGATGTAAAACCACTCCTCCTTCTGCTACTTGTGGTTAACCAACGGGCAACCAAGCCGTATTTATCTTCCTCCAATACTGAATTTGAAATTGTGATGTCAAAAAAAAAATAGTGTGCTGTGGGTTAAATCAGTGGCGAGAATCGCTCTTTTGAAAAAAAGGTTTTCAGTGGTGTCTTTTTACTTTGGAATTTTTTAGAAACAAAACAGGCCATTGCATACATATAAAACTTGCAGGTTCATAAACAACTTCAGATTTGTTTAACGTGAACATAATATATTCGAAGGCACCTACATGTATATGGCAAATCAAAGTCATGCTTCAAAGTTGTATTATTTTTTATTTTCTCTTGTGCCTTTGTACTTTATTTAGGATTTAACGGTTTTTGAAGAAAACTAACCGTATTTGTTAAGGTAGCTTTCGTCATTTGCATTCTATTTATCGATATTCTAATTATAACAATTACCGAATCATAATTATGATAATCAATATATATTCAAGCTATCTAACTAGAGAATAAAGAGTGAGACAAATAACAAGGGGCCCAAAAAGCTGCCTAAAGGCCTCCGCTTCATATTTAACGAGTGCCGTACTTCCGACTAAACACTTCCACTATGATGAAACTTGGTATATTCGTAAACAAAAACGGAATATAAAGAACATTCCACGTATAATTTATCAGCAACCGAAATGAGAAAAGAGGGCAACACGCACGAAAATTAATATAGGGATCGCATTTGGCTGGCGACATTTACTTGCCTCCTTCACTTTATTTATAGCTGGCGGAAAAGTGGAGTAGAGCACTAAGAGGATAGAGAAAAGAGACTTATTACAGGGCTGACTGGACCTAAATAATCGCCCAAGGAGGCACAGGTGTTCGTATCTCATACGCACAGGCTATCAATGAAGACTCTTTTCATTAAGGTTCAGAGGAGGAGGTGAAGAGGGGTGTATTTCTTTTACTGTCTATGGCTGGTATTGGTAAGAGGGGTTAGAATACGGCAGGTTATCAGTTAAAAAGGATTACATAATGGAAACTCATTTCTACAACAGGGAGTTGCTATGCATTATCACCATTTCTCCTGTAGCACATAGCTATAATACTTTTCGAACGCATTCGAACTCTGTTTACTGCACACTAATGTGAAAATATCTTTTTTAAAGGATTTTCCTCCAGTCGGAATATTAAGATGAGCCTGTGAAATATTAATATATATTTCCATAGTACATGTATGAAAGGTCGAATTCATGATTCCAAGAGTAATGTCGTAGTTAATCGAGGCTGCAGGTCAACGCTGAAACATAATTGCAGTCGAGTGGAGATAGCAATATGTTTTTCATCACGTGGTCACATTTAATTTCATTGAATAGCGCTTAAAATACACCTATTTATGTAAGAAATGATAACCAATCTACTAGGTCACCCTCAGGCATCCCACTCTATTTTACGCGCACACATATACACACACATACGCACACAACTGTCTTACTCTCTCATGTTCTCCCACCCCTCTTTCCATCACAGATCTGTTTTTATTAATCTTACACAGAATATATTCTTGTGTATAAAGTGAGTTCAAAATAGAATTTTAGTTGGCATTGAAAGATATAGCTCAAGGAAAGACTGAAAAAGTATCGCACCTGTCTAAAACCATACGCTGTGTTGTGTGTGGACAGGAGGAATGAAGACGCCAATCCACATACCACTACATACCACTAGGCCTGTAAATATTGTATGACACATCGCTTTAAACGACAGCCAGTCTCGAGAGAGGTAAACTCAGACAAAAACATATATTTTTAGCACATAATAGTTCCTATCATGGAATAAAGTGTTGATTAATCGCCCTTGAGTTGTGATGAAATAAAGTGTCCTTAAAATCATCAAAACTAAATGAAATCCCCAAAGATGTCATTAATCCGTCATTTTTTGACAAACTACAATAATTGGATATATGTTTATGTAAACAGTTCGGTTGTGAATTCCAATCGGGAATTAGTTTGACGTTTTGGTGCCGATATAGCAGCTCCCTCACTGAACAGATTTAAGGTTCCTCCACATCGATGCTGTAAACCATGGCGATTTTTTTTTTGTTAATGATGACGTAAGTGTTAAAGGTTTCACATCAGTGAATAATGTACATTTAAAAATAAGAGAGATAACAAACAAAGTTGCGTTTTTATTTTTGTTGNGGGTGGCAGTTTACCTCTGCATATCTGAACTAGTCTAATTATAGCCGTAGACGGTGATGCAATTTAGTGCTGCGTACTGGCCAAAATACCTCAACTCACAAGCGATCTAGGAAGTGACAATCAACTTGTTATCTTGTGAGAGAATTATTAAAATGAATGAAAAAAATTGAGCGCAACTATTTCGGTTAATCTTAGGTTTTAATATGTTTTTATCGACAATTCCTCTCGCTCTAACACACACATCATCATTCTAAGTTTGAGATCATCGAATCAATTACAATTTGAAAACTTTATTTGACGAACCTGCTTCATGTAAGAAGTATGAAGTATGCTTCATGTAAGAAGAATGAAGTATGCCGTTATTTTCAAGGAGGAAATAAAGTTATACAAAATGTTTGAAGTCCTTAAGTGACTTGACCGATGGCCTGTTTTACTACCTTGAAATATTATACTAAGTTCCATGTTTTGTATTTTATAAAAGATTAATATTATTTTGTCAAAGTTTCTTGTGAGAGAAATCTAGTTTCTAAAATTGTAGTAAAACAAATATGTAAAGCTTGTACATCAAAATGATTTTAACAATTTTTATAATTGTTTTATGAAAGCCTTTTAAAAGGGTGTCTATAACTGCAACGTTCATCTTATTTGGTTGATGGCACTCCCCCTGCCCTTTGGTCTGATTAGCTCACTTCCGATCCGTTCTCTCTTTATGAGCTTCAAATTATTTTACAGTGTTCTTCGAAGCGACTCACGCGTCTTCATCGTTTATGATAATCTCCCAGCTCTGACATCTCGTTTCTTCTTTAAAGAATTAATGATCTTTTAATTAGACCTGGCTTTGAAAACGGTGCCTTGACCCAGTGCGAAATCGACCTCTACTTATTTGGTATGCCTGCTTGCATAATATCTGGGCTGGGTAAGGATAAAGCACTTGTTTATTTAAGACACGGTTATGAGATGAGTATGAAAACCAACGGCAGATCCTCCTAGTTACTCCCCCTCCCAACGGCAAGACATTAAACCACATTTGCCACTCTCAACCCAGGTGTAAATAGACACCAGGCAAATGCTGGGGTAATACCAATTACAGGCCCCCCAGGAAGAACGAGATTGGTCTGATGGGGCTTCCATGAGTGGCATCACAATTATCGTTCTTATATAAGTATTTCTCATCTATTTCCCCCTTGCAATTACATAGATTTAGTTCCCTTTATTTTTTTATTATTTCGTTCAATTGACCAGCTCTGTTAAATAGCGCTCAATATTTTGAAAATATACTTTTTTTTTAATTCTAGTTCCAAAACCTTAAAGATCCATTTGCAGAACTTTGAAGAGGCAACGCGGGAAGGAATTTCATACCACAAAACTGCAATATGAATATGAAAGGAAACAAGTAATGCTACATCTCGCTACACAAATCATGTGCATGAATGGTTATTTTGACAGAAAAGTTAGCAAATAGCGGGCATGATGGTCTTTATAGCGCTTCCGTTAATAACTCCATAGCCTAAACATTCATTTAGTCTTCTTTAAATATGTTTAAGATATGTTAATCATTACTCAAGATATGTTTCCATTTTCTAAATTTGCCTAGAAGTTTTACAAGACGAACGTAAATTACATTTTTTCACAGAAAATTTGTCACCATATTACATCCTGTACGCAGCAAAAGAAATGAATCTAAAGCATTGTAAGAGAGTGTATTTTAAGGTTTGAAGATGGTTTAAAAAAGACATTCGCATATAACAAGCTTGCTTGGAAGGGTATGCCTGCTTTCTTATTAGCTTACATAAGTCAAGACTCTTTTTTTTTAGCTGTGCTTCAAATTCCTCATTTAATCGAGATAAAAAAAAATCCACTGGCGTAGACAGGAGGCACAAGGGGTTATGACCCCATGTTCATCTGCTAAATCAGAGCAAAAAAATAAACATGATCTAAGGAACTATTCGACTCTGTGATGATTTGTCACATTCCCAGTCCAATACCCAGTCTAGCAAATATGTCTACGCCTGAGTTTTTAACTAATGGGAAGAAAATGAAAATGTGAATAGATTACATTATAATTGTAGAGAAAGTGTGTCAGGACATATCAATACAACGTTAATATGCCAAAGGGTGCGTGTAATGTCATTTCATGTACGGATTATGTTTCTCCAGAAGGACCCGTGACTAGGCAACGACTATATCCATAATATTTGAAGAGAGATAATGATTAAGGATGAAATGAGACAATATGTTGTTTCATTTGCTTTCATGCTGAGACATTTGAATCGAAATTGAATATTTTTGAGATACACCGTGTTGCCTATTGCTACAGTGTAAGTTAGGGAAATACACAGAAGTGGTAGACGTTCTGTGCTTCAGAAAAATCTTCTCAATTATTTTGCAATGACTGGATATGATGAAATGTGAAAACTGTTCCAATATCCTTTATATTGGATTATCAAAATATGTGTAAATCAGGTGGCAAATGTTTTGACCACGCTCGCAAAGATTTAACCAAACATCAACCAAAGGATTATTTGTATTCTCATTTGTTTTTCTTTCTCAGGTTTTCGTCATAATTTTCTTTTGAAATTTCCTGACAACAAAAATATGAAAAACAGAAAAGTAAAGTTTGCAGGTGCTTCTTCTAAAACAGTTGTCAGAATTTTTGTTTGAAATTTCCTAGATATTAGATTAAACAAAATTTTGTTTTCTTCTAAAATAGACAGTTTTCATAATATTTCATCGCCTGTTACCCATTCTTTTCCTCCCTCCCTCTCTCTCTCTCTCTCTCTCTCTCTCTCTCTCTCGCTCTCTCTATATATATCTTCCTCTCTCTCTCTCTCTCGATGCATCTATTCCTCCTAATATTTACAGTACATTGTAGTACTATATCTCTTTCTGTCCAGCGTTTTGAGGGACGATAAAGCATTCTCAAACTCGAAACGTCGTAAATTCCAATCAATAATTCCCTTTTTGCGAGTCTGAACTGAAATCTTTTTCGGTCCATTACAGCACCCGATAATATGGTGGAAAAATTTAATCTCATCTGTCAAGCTAGAATCATAGGTACAGAGTTATAAATAGTGATATAAAGATGTCATTAAATATTAATCACTAGGCACCGAAAAAAGCTATTGTTGGTGTAGAATGAGAGAAGTATTATAACAGCTACACGAATTTGTTCTTGTTGTTATCCTAGTTTACATATTTCCTCTTTGACACTTTCAAACTAAGTCGGACAATTACAAACCAAACAACTTCATGTAATCTTATTTTCTTTTTATTTCGACTTTTTGAATATACCTTTGATTTGCAGCCGTAACCGCCACAACCTAATGTTCCCCATAACCTATCTTTAGGTTTGTCAAATCGGCTGAAATCATGAACAGGTGCTCATTGCATCCTTTCCACCTTCCTTCGAGTTTGTTTTCGTGCTTCTGACAATAACAGCTTATCCATGTCAAGACGAAAAGTCAGCGACGAAAAAAATCCCTACCACCATTCACGCTATTGAAAATACGACGTCATCACGAACCAAACTAGGTTTTTGTTTAAGGATCATTCACAAGACCTCATCTCCAGTATTTTCATTTCATTTTCAACATAGTTCGTTATATTGATTTAGAGGTATACATGGAGCTTGCTAACTAGGTTTTGTAGAATGGAAGAATCAGTTGCGCAAATCGATCGATATCCTCGATAGGATTAAACAAAAATATCCTTCGTTTTTTTTTTCTTTTTCAGATGTGATGTTTTAAAATTTCATGAACATTCATTAAATATATCAGCGGTGTAACATAGATTGTATCATTTTGTTTGCACCTAAAATATTGACTAGCTTGATGTTTGGTAGTGTGTCTGTGTATCTAGTGACATAGTTTATAAATGTTAATTGAATAGGAAAGGTGCTCAAGAAAAATATTTTGTAGTGCCAGGTGCATGATCCATACCATGACAATCATGTTAATTATTACAAAAGGAGTGTTGAAGATTCATTTAATGTAAGTAATTATATTTTATATCCTGACATACTTTCTAGCTAAAATCGGCATACAGAACTTGATATGGATCATATTTCTATTGTTCCTTCTTTCTTTTCTCCCACCATTAACCTTCTTCTGTTTGTCTCGTTTACCCTTTTATATTTTGACTCCTTTCATGTATATTTTCCCACATTACTTTTCGTGCATTTCACGTACAAGGCAAAGAGGAAACATTGCAACTTAATATCTCAACTATGCAAACGATATCGCAGGATATGAAATACCAAATAGCTCCAGAGTCTAACGAATATAGATAATAATAAAAAGTCGACTACATCTGTTAAACATAAAGAGCCGTTGTGTGTGTTGTGGGCAGAATAACAAAAGAATATCCATTCGACTTTGTGTTTCTTTTCAATGTTCAATTTAAGTGTGGTTAATTTCTCAAGACTCATGGGAAATGTGAATAAGTGTAGGAGTAAAACTAATGAGGCGATATTTATTATCAGACGTAAGGGTAAATGAACTAATAGTCTGCTTGAGGCCTGGTGATAAATGTCATTCTAATCGTCTTATTACACAATGATAATGAATAGAGATATGCATCATAGATGATGTCTGCACTAAATAAAGAAAACAACTCAGCTTTTCTATAAAGAGACTCGGTAACATTGCCTCGGATTCTGAAACAAAATCATGGATTTAGCTCATGCTGCAATCATGATTATAAACCTTTAGGTCAGTCAGTAATCCCACGACTTTTACAAGCCGATTGCCTGTCTGATTATCAAGATGGTTATGATTTGAAAACGAAATTTCGTTTGTCGTTTTCCTAACGGTTTTCAAAACACTACTTTCTATCAGGGCGAAATGAGTAAGGTAAAACCGGCCACTCAAAATGTTTTACTTTTTTGAGACTTTTCATGATTATTTTGAGGCGCAATTAAAGGCTTCAATATTATACCATATCACAGACACTAATAACACGTAGGGCCATGAATCTCAGATTTAACATTGACAAATGTCTTTAAGGATGAAAACACGTGTACGAAACGAAAATGCAATTCAAGCAGAATGAGTCAGTTGTCATGCTTGTGAGAAGAAAAAAAGAAAAAAAAAAATCACGTTTTTCTCCTTCTTCAATAGCAACTTCAAGAAGGATTTTTTCATCACCATTTCCCACCCCATACCTCCATGTAAAGTACCAATAGTACAACTCATCGATGAGAAGAGGTTATCTGTCTAAAGGCACGCGCAAAAAGTGTATACGTATTATGTTCCGTCATTTTAAATAGATTTTAATGTGTTTAGTGTAAAATGACTTTCATGTGCTGTTTTCCCGCCTATGGAGCAAGTAATACATCACTATACTACACGTATTACGCATTTAATGGTGCTTCCCTCTCATGTATTAACTAAGATTAATAAACTTAAAAGATTCTGAAAAAGACACTTATCAATGCTTTATTGCCATTTTAGTCTCCCCTGTTCTATACAGACTAGGTAAAATTATTGATGACCCTTGCCTGTTGCTTTAACTGTGAAACGCATTTTTTTAATCTGATTTTATTTTCAAGATAGGAACAGGTTTAAGGTTGTGATAGAACGCTGTACATCTATATAGGTGACATACTGTACCGAAGACGACGTGGCATTATATTTGAATTCTCTCCGAACAATTTAATTCACAAATTGATGCCAACCCCTGGACTGACAGCTCCCAATGCAATTGCGGCAATTCACAAGAGGAAATTGCTCCACTTTTTCACTTGTTAATTTAATCGCTTTGTTCGGAGTAGAATTCCGTGACGGTCCAGGTAATAAGCCCACGTATTGTATTCAGTGGTGGGTTGAAAATGTAGACATCATTTTTTATGTAGACCATGCGCGATACGGCTTTTTTGTTTTTATAATTGTATTCAGTTAGACACTGTGGGCGAATGTGATACTCGTTTTAATAACATTCATTTCATTAGAGTTTATTGCAGCTGTGAAACTTGAGACAGCACATACCCACGGGCAGTTTGTTTTTCCTTTCTTTTTTAAAATTTTGGTCCTCGAACCCAATATTAAATTCTGGAAGATGTTTGGAATATGTTTTCTCAATGTTATCGAGCACCAGGTTGTGGTTATTGGCGGCAAGTAGAGGATCATTAGATTTTCATAATACAGAAACTGAGTTCTACAAAGAGAACAAAATGGTTTCCAATGATGTGGTATCTTTAAGGGTATGGTATCCTTGACAAATGGTTGAAAAAAAAACGTCTGTAATAGAATATCGAGAACGTCTCTACATGGTAAGATGTTCGTTATTGTTTGGTTGTATAAAGTGGTAGAATACATCAGTAAAGTCAGTTTCCAATTTAAATTCCGTTTATTTTATGGAAAACAATTCGAATCACTTACGGACGAACAAGATGAGAATTTTGTGTTTATTCCACCTCGCTCTTAGTTTAATAGAACTGGAAATTGATGTTTCAAGCCGCCTGCTATAAAAAGCAAACATGTTATGGCCTCCTAGATAGTGTGTGTTTGTCCATCATTGTGGCAATTAGTAATATTTCATTTCTTTTTTTACCTTCCCTCCTACAAAACCCACTCTTAAGGGAGCAATTTTTAAACCAGGATTTGACATTATTTAAATTTGAATTCCAGCAATAACTACCACAGTTGTCAAAATCCAGGTCTTAATTTTACTGAAAACTCCTTTTCCCAACTTCTGAAGCTATGCTGCACAAAATGAAAGAAAGCCCCTGAAAACCAAAATAAATTCCACCCCATATATTACAGCGGAGAGTTGGGACTTTTACTCTGTTCAGGTAAAGCTCTTGATTCAATTGAAATCATACATGTCTACATGTCTACTCCTCTAGCTTTACATAAGGTCGTAAGTTGGTAAAGTTATTTTTGGGAGTTTCAGTCATTCTAAAAGCCAAGTGCTTCTTTTGCTGTTTATCCGGAAGGTTCTCACCAGAAAAACCAAACAGAGCTAAAAAATCTATCACCGTGAGTGAGGCTTGACATTTAAACACTGATGAAAGAACCGCAAAACTAAATACTTGAATCGTGTTAAACCAGTTGTAAATTGTCTCGTAAATCGAGTCTGCATTACTCTTCCCCACTCAACGGCAATCTTAATGGAAAATAATTGAATCCTGTCGCCAAATAGAGACATAAAAGATTGGATTTATGAGCCTTAGTTGAAAGGCTCCCCAGGAAAGCTCATATTAATTATCAGCTCATTTACTGGATAGAAGAAAAAGATTATTTGTTTTGATGAACTTAGAATGGCTTCTTTTGATTTGTATCAAATCTTGCCTTGCGATATTATGACCATCATGGTATGAGAGAGAGAGAGAGAGAGGGGGAGAGAGAAAGAAACAAAGAATAAGGGGGAAAGAAAGAAAAAAAAAAGAAAAAGAAAGAGGAGAGAGGGACATCTCTGTGATTACACATATTGCAGAAGACGACCTCACAAAAGACCAATAAAACATATTCTGGTCATGAAGAGCAGAACAAAAACTATTGAAAAGTGATTTTTCCCCATAAAGCGAAACGATCGGCATTTGTGTTTTACAATAGCTTGGAATGTTTAGATGAGTAAAGAGAGACAGACATTAAAGAAGAAGGAAAAAAATTAAACCCGAATTTGCTGGTATACGATGCGAATGTCATGCACACGTAAAAGATCAGTATAATCCAATTTATTGGAGAGGATCGTCAGAAGAGGATGTGTTTTATATAAAATGATTGGATTCTAGAATGTTTCGCGTCTCAACATATCACCATTTATGTCTCGAGAGAGTATGCTGGGATTTGTATTTCTTATGTTTTTCATTACCATGGTGACGTTTCAATGTTCGATTCTCTTGGAAATGACAGGCGGTTTGAAAGAAAACTCTATTTGGCAATCGGAAGGGAAATTGAGTAATTTGGTAGGAGATGGGGTTTGTCGCATCATACATAGTAGTTTGTGAGAGGAAGAGAGAGAGAGAGGGAGAGAGGGCGAGGGGGGGAAGAGAGACAGAGAGAGACAGAGAGAGACAGAGAGAGAGAGAGGTGGAAAATAGAGATCTGGGAGGAAAATGAAATCAAAGTCATAGCTGAAGGTTTTTTTAGAGTACGCTAAAAAACAAATCATAGTTCATTTGTACGATATTTAAACTTTTTAATTTCGCTTTGATACCTGTTTTTTTCTTCTATTTTCTCTCTTTCCATCAAATCTTATTATCCATGCAAGTGAATCCTTCCAAAACGCCTCTCACTCTCGCTCTCTCTCTTTCTCTCTCTCTTTCTGTTTATTGAATCTTGCGTTAATTTGGCGCATTCATTAAAAGCACAAAGGCTACCAATGCTATGCATCAGGTTCAATGACAGTCTAACGAAAAAGGGTAAAAATCCAATTCAAGAAAATAAGAATTTCAAAAACGTTGAAATATAAAAAAATCACAAAAATCCATCGTTTGTATCGTAGCAAATGCTGTTTGAATGTTCCTTATTTCGTGCTTTCAAATTTATTCAGAGAAAGAAATTATAAAAGGCCCCTCAATTCCTGAACAATACCATCATTCATTTTTGTATTGATTTATAGATGTCAATGCACTATAACCCGAGGTATGGGGACAGAGGGCTTCTATTTTTAGTCGAGTCTGTTTGCAGGGTCGTTGGAATTCAAAACCCTAATTACGGCCAATCATGGAGAGGTTTTGATCCGCAGAGAAATCTCTGGACCACTGGTCACCAGACATGAATATTAAAGGTGGCGTTTTGCCCCCATTTTTCCAGGGTCTAACCCCTTTATTTCCCCTATGCCGGTAGTCATATGTTTAAATCCAAAGGTTCAGCAATAATACTTTGCATCTCTTCTGCTTTCTGTTTTCCTAGTCCATAATTCTTATATGTTGAGATATTCATTTATTTTTCGTCTTTACTTGTAAGAGCATCATCAAAGAGAGTTTAAAAATCGATATTTTTGCCACTGTGAGCGACTTTTAGAATGCATTGCATGTCAATGAAATGGAAGACGCGCGTGTTCATCAGTGTTCTTGCAAACTCCGTGTCACCTCCATCGTCTTATAATCAAATACATTCATAATGAGATATATAGTGAAACTTGCACCGTGAAATATAACGTTTCGGTTTAACTAGATTAGATTGTTCTCAATTAAATTAACAAGGCATGCAATTCATTCTACTTTATTATTCGCAATTGGAGTATATTATGCTAGTCTCTTTTATGTGCACAATATACATGGAGGTTGAGTAAAGGAATTTGTAATAACTTTTTTGTTTTGTTAGGGGGGGGGGGGGTTACTTAAAAGCGATCATATGGTTTTGGCAGCTACCCTTTAAACAGAAAAACAAAAGAACTACAAAGGAAAATCATGACCTTTCATTCATTTATCGTTTTGGAGAAAAAGCAAGATATTACCAACTCTCAAGCTTTGAAATGTGTTTAATCGTATGTGAACAAGTGTGGGTGTCCTTTACAAAAAGGGGGTGGGGCAACCTCGAGTGATTAAGAGGGAAATGATACACATTTAGAATTTTGCATGTGATTTTCCTTGCTTAAAATGTACCGCATGCATCAAAAACTGACTGTCATGCATGTGATCTCCAGCCCCCCCCCTCTCCCCNTTAGAGGGGAATTAATCTTGCAACCCATAATAATAATGATAAAAAATAAGATTAGGCGAATTCAACTTATATTTCAAAAAATTTGATTGAGCTGACAAATACCATTTTAAGGGGAATTCTCGCGAAATGTTTCTAAGTTTGCGTAAATCGCATTTATTTTATATAGCGAATTTGTATGATATTCGGCAATAATGTTCGAACAAAGTTTTCAAAAATAAATGAACGTAAAATATGCCATCGTATATACCATTAGTGGACTCTTAAAATGTTCTTGCAGTATGTATAAGACGCACATGATGTAACAATAGTACAGAACCATTGCAAGTAACTTTGCGCTTTCAAAATAGGCAATTATCTTGGTGATGATTGCTTGTTAATTGCATGTTGCCGATACTGACCGGCTGCACGGCAAACATGTTACGTCAATAAAAGTATCGAGTTGGTTGGGCTAAAGGAACATGTGAAAGGTTGAATAAAGATAATCTACAAGTAGAGAATAAATGGTCCAATCAAATAATTATTTAGTATTTGAAAAGATGTCGAGCAAGTAATGAATTAGGATTTTATTTTAATTCTGTAAAATTACATCTCTTCATAAGGGGTTGAGATTCTCATGCCAGGAAGACACAAATTATCAGAAGAGTTATTTAAAGGAAGGAGGACGAAATGATGTAAAGCGCATCATGTAAGCAGAGTCATTATGATAGTTTGCAGGTGAGAAAAGATAGTCGGCGACCCGAAAGGAAAATATGAGTTTGTCTATAAAATGAATTGAATGATTATAAATGAATAAAACGATATCGGATAGTGTGCAGGTCACAACACGAGTACAAGGTCGACGTACCAATGTGTATTGTTATGCTTTTACATATAGACCATCCATTATTATCGCAGTATATTGATCAAGTAGTACGAATCCCCCTAGCCTCTTCCATATCTGTGGAGAAAATAGCCGATGGCACTAGTTTTATTACCGAATGAATTCACACCCTCGCGAGTTAAATAGCATTTACTATTCAAAATGATATAACACTAGTAATGCTATACGGATATGACAATTTGGCCACGGGATGTCGCTCATGTCACGCAAAATACAGACCCTCCAAACCAATTATTTCATCTATTATTGATCTGTCGACTCCAATCATGCTAATAAAAGGGCAATTTTGAGAGGCCGATATCAAATTAATCATTCCATAAGGTTCAATTGGTAAGAACCTGTCACGTATATTTCAACAGATCCAGTATGCCATCAATAATACAAAACGTATATATCGTGAACTACAGTAAAGAATTTGAAGGCAACAATGACACGTGAAATATTTTCAAATGGTGTTTTCTGTGTATACTATTGATAAAATATGGTTGAAAATGTGTTAGGTTAATTAATTAATTAATTAATTTCTAAAATATGTTATAATCACACAGATTGAACTGAAATTCAACGTTATTAGCTTAACATTGGTTCTAAATATCGGAATTCTATTTACTCACTTACGTAGTTGCTGTGCATCTATGTTAATGCGTATCTGTAACACTTAGTTACCTGACAATGTTGTGCGACAAGTATACCAATTTGATCAAATCATTATTTTAAGATGACCAGTGTTAGTTTTGAATTCATCCGAAGAGGATGCTTACATTATGAAGTGTCGAAAAACTAAACTTCCATGCTCTGCAAATAGGGTAAAGATGATCATTTTACACGGCATTTTATAACATTTTAGTGGTGGAAAACAAACAAACAAACAAAAAATACGGTGTCAATTATTTATCGAAATATTGTTTGGTCTCTCTCTCCCAAAGCGAGATTGGTGTTTTTATAACAACGGGTTTTGGAAGGACTTGAGGCTGAACTTATGATTTCATGAGAGACATGGGAACAGAATAAATTCTTACTTTTCTTTATCAAGTGAGAGAGATGTAAGGATTAATCGCACCAGTGATATTTATATATAAACAAAAAACTGCGGAACTTGGGATCATTAATGTGGCAAAATGTCTGATTTACAGGCAAAATGGTAGTGTGTTGCAGACGCTACATGATAACGTCCTCCCGTATGATAACAATGGCGATCAAATTCAGCCCCTCCAAAGAAAAGAACAAAAATAAACGAATGAAATAATA
>BEXV01000712.1:94074-108889 GCA_003118195.1 Hemicentrotus pulcherrimus
TTTTGTATTAATACATCCTTTTCATTTGTATGAACACATTGATAATTTTATTTGTTCAAAAATGTGTCTTCTTTCATGACAACACCCTAACTTTTTTTTCTTCTTCATTTTAGTACGTAAAAAAGTTACATGATTCTGTATTTTGTTGTTGTATATATATATATATATATATAAATACAAAACAAACAAGTTTTACATTCATGTGTAGAAACAAATTAACAGGACAAACTCTTGCCAAAGAATGAAAGTAGGCTCGACTAGCACTTGCTAACTTGTGGTAAATTATAGTTCTCAATAACAACTTCACCTAAATATATTAATACACATATTTACGTATATATCTTTTGTACATTTAATAGTATGCAGATGTATGTCTAAATTAATTGAAACATAAATACAATTTTCACCATTACCTTTTTGAATTCAGAGATTATGATAACATTTTAAAGTAAATAACACAAATGAAATAATCAATGACTTGTATATTAGCGTAGTTGCTAGACACTTTTCATGTAAGTAATTCAAGGATATACGTTAGCTCTCTTATCCTAAACCCGTAGATTACTGAGTCACGCTCAATTTGCTGTCAAAAGACTGCATATCGGAGTCAAGTCAACCTGTAAGACTCACAAGCATGGCGGAACCGTGTAAATACAAGCCTTTAGTTACCGCTCACTGTGGCCGGGTGATTGTGATTATAGACATCCCACCGCTGCCGCTCTCTCAAGAGACATTTAATGGCGTCATATTGATCCTCTACCTATACAGAAAGTGACAGAAAGCAACAAGTGGGCTACTTAACGCGATGGGAAGACTTTACTTCCTGTGGTCGGGATAGTTAATGTGGTTAAGATGATGTAAACTCATTCACAAAAAAGACGGACTTTGTGTTCTTTGCCCTCTAATTCAGCGGTAGCATTAATGGATCCATTCATCAGACCAGTACTTTCGTCAACACTTGTCTTACCTTCTCTAGTGCCTGTTGAAGATAACGAAGTACCTTTTCCGCGGCTAGTTAGCCATGTTAGCAAGCAACATACCTACATTAGGAGACAACATGCCGCTAACATGCTTACAGTGCAAATATACACAAGAAGATCGTTTGGCCATAAGATTGCAAATAAATGGCACTACCCTTTGAAAAGACAACACATTAGAACATAAGGTAACGTTGAATACTTTGCTAAAAACAAATCCTCAAAAAACTCATATAGTCAGGTACATCATAGTCCGATCAAGGGATCCGTGCAATCGATCTTGAGCGTTTTCGCTACACACTTGAACAATAAGCTGTCTTGACCAATACGTTGTACGATGCCAAGGTCTGCTGTTTTAGAAACAAAAATACGGAGTTTCGAAAAGATCCTTTTTCTTTTGAATACATTTATCTCGAGTTCATATCTAGGCAGTTATACATGCATCATTTAGTACAGCCATTATAGGGTTTTTGTTTTTGATTTGTTTTCCTGACGGTTAACTGCTACATGTATGATTATAGTATTTCGTTTGCTCCATTTCACTGTATGTGGTAGAATCCATCAATTACAGAAAGACATTAAAATCGTGCTATGCGATTTTGCGTTAGGTATCGTTGTTGATTACGATCAGTAATGAAATAAAGTCAGGGCTCAATTGTCCTTTAAATCTCTGAAATATTTAAATATACGCCTCTCTCTCCATATTCTACTAGAAACCATTTCGCATCTCCTATACAGGAAAGAGGGAAAACACACTTTTGGGTCTTTCAAACAGAAGGGGATGCCCGGCGCATTCGATAAATTGGCTCCTAATCACTGTGATCTAGCCTGCTAAACATGTCCAGACAGCCAAGAATATAAAACACTTGAATTCTTTTTACTCCGAATCGTAACAGACTTCTCATGATCCTCAAAGTAAACTTCTGATACTGATCATCCAATTGCATTTGATCCTTAGAAAATATTTAAAGGTTATAATTGCATACATATAGATAGCGTATCCCCTAACATTTGCCCACTGAAGGTTATTGAGGGTATACTTTTATATAGAAGAGATTATTTCGATAATACGTGTCATCCTAAAGAATTTTGGTCCATCGTACCTATCTACCTTGTTTATTAGATACTAGGCGCGACACATTCATAGAACCCGCAGCGCAGCCGCAGTGCATCGGATTTCCTAGAAATGAAGCATCAACAGCGAAAAATAGGGTATGAAATGTTATCATGAACCGATAAATGTGTCAATTACATATACTTTCATGAAGCCCGGCGTAAAAAAAGGTATATATTTTAGGCGAAATATAAATGTTCTCCGATACCTGGCCATTTTAAACAGTGTTATACCTGTGATGTTACTTTTTGCTTCAGTATTGCTTTAACCCATGAGCTACGGGAGTCAGATGGTTCCTGAACCAACCCTATGCGAATGACACAATTTAGCGGTCAACTGGTTAACTTGTTACCTCTGATAAGTGGAAACACGTAACGTTGTACTTTTACGACCGGCGGTATATGTCAGGCAATTTATCATCCTAATTCCAAACAGCATTAACCGTGTGTGAATCATTAATCGAAATTGGGCTAAAAAGATGTCGCAGTCAAAAAAGATGCCGCCGTATACCTTTCCATTTCATTTTAATTCACAATTAGCATACCAACTAATTGTAAAATTTTACATGGTTACATGGAACACATGTTCGCAACATAAACATAACCGGCGCGGGTTTGCTATCTCGTTCTTATGAAGTTCATCGTCAATCGTAACTGAAGGTTTTTCTTTTGTAACCTGTCGTCATTTCTAAATGAGTTAGGATTATGTAACTAGTGTTTAGTTTTAATCGCAGTATTTGACGCAACAACTGCATAATTTATCTGATAAAAATAAATAATAATACATTACATTTATAAAGCGCTTAAGACGATGTTTGTAAGCGCTGCTCAGTGGCTGCCGGGCTCACGATTTATTGGGCAAAAAAAAAATCCGTTTCGGTTTAACAAAATTTGGAGTGGACTATTAGGCTATTATTGTTATCATTATTATTATTAGGTACATTGTAAAATAAACATACAACACTAATGATATATGATTCTAATAATAACATTACAGATAATCAAAAACTTACTTTAAAAAGAACTGCCCTATAAATTACTTTTAAACATAGAATACGTGAACAATTGTGTATTAAGACTCTACAGATGTTTGTCTTGCTCCCTTACCTCTCTATCTCTCTCTCTCTTTCTCATCCTTATTGGGCTACTCTTTCTCGTTCTCCTTTTCTCCACCTCACTCTGTATCTCTGTCTCCCATCTCTCTGTACGACCCTGTCTCCCTCCCCCTCTCTCTCTTTCTTCCCCCTCTCTCTCTCTCATTGTATCTCTTTATATCAATTTGTGGATGTCTTCATTTATGGGCTAACATTCACATCATCTTTTTGTGATATAAAACAAAGCATGCACTTATTTAATGTTTAGTATGACGAGACAGTTCCCGACCCGACCCTATAGATGTTCTATAAAATACAAATCATGATTGATCTCTCTGACAAAGGGGGTTATAATATAAATTGATAAACGAGTGCTCCGTTGAACGCGTCGTTCATTTTTATTACGAATTTCCTTGTTTTCACCCGAATTTTTGACAGAGTAGACGTGAATCAGTCATCACAGGAAAGTAAAAGTTAATTATACTCTATCGTGACTCGAATTGATAGTGAAACAAATTATGATTTAATGGCACACCTACTCTATTTTCATTAGACTGCTACAAGATAACCACAGAAGACAATGTTAAAAAAGAATCTTTCTTATTTTAAAATATAAAGGTAATGTCTGGCTGCTTTTTTGTCGTGTAATTTTCATTAGTGTACATCTATGATGCTTGTTTTAACTACGTTTTGTATTTGATTTATTTCCGGTTCAATAAAGGAAATGTATATCGATTTTCAATAGTTATTGGAAAATCGCCTCTCTCACACAAATGAAAATAAAGACAAATAACGGATCATTATTGACCTATAACACACTTTATGTTGTCATTAATATGATTAGTTTTTGTGCGGTTATCCATCGTGTTATGTTACTAAACGATTATCATTTTGTTTATAACTTTGAGGAATGGTTCGGGGTTTTATCAATGTTCACTGTTTAAACTCGTGGACAACACACACGTTACATTTAGTTCATGACTATGTCAATATAAAACAAACGTTACGTCTGGATCAGGACTATGTCAATATAAAACAAACGTTACGTCTGGATCAGGACTATGTCAATAGAAAACCTAGATCCCGTTTAGCTTCATTAAAAAAGCACTGGATTACAATATTTATTAGAATATGGGTCATTCCTATAAAATTCCATGGTAATGATTGCATAACAGCGACAAGGGCCTGAACAATTAGAAAATAGCGATGTCCGGTACTTACCTTGGCAAAACGTTAAGCCTACAACTTCTACAACTTGTCTTAACCTTAACCCTAAAGCAAATTCTATACCAATCCAACCTTATTTTGGGGGCAAACCAAGCTTTGCAGTTTTATTCACAAATCATAAAAACTTTATTTTTAACGTACAACTAATATCGTGTGACAAATTGTTAGTTTTTACATGATTGATATGCATCATTACCACGTGTTTGCCACTTGATACTGTTTTTCCTGAATTAGGAAAAACTGTCGAAAAAGATTTCTTACATTTAAAGTTACATGGTTACAGGGCTCTCGTCATATCGAGAAACGTTTCATTTCGAAGGTAGGTGGGTAGGTTGCCACAGCTAAGTTTCACCGTGTGGATTCGCCTTTATTGCCTACTACGGGAATTTAGAAAAGAAAAAACGATTTGGCCGAAACATAGTTCCCTAAGTGCAGAATAATTGTGATTGAGTGGGAGGTAGTGTTAATGAGCCTGACTGTGTCTTACTGCCCTCGTATATCTTCTTGAAAATTGAAACGAATTCAGAATGATGGAATCATGATACAAACTAGAATGAGCGATGAAACCGGTCAAGTTGTCTTTTACTCATTAAAGAATATTAATGAAAGCGTGAATCATGATCGCATTGATCATGTATTCAACACGTCATTGGGAATTTTAAATTATTTGTCAAGGGAGGTTAAGTATAAAGGAATCGACACGATGTGAAGAAGAATGATATACAATGGTTCACCTGAGGTGCCCGGAAGTCAAAAAGGCTTGATCAAGTCAGGGATTGTAAACGGTGAGGGAATCTTGGGATATGTAATCTAAGATGACGTAACCTGAATCATCTCACCTTATAGGTAAATGATTTAACGATAGGGTACCTTTCACTTACTCTTTGATGTTTACCGGAAGATACAGTTCCCCTCCAGTACGGGTCATACTCGTTTCCTCTTCTAAAAATAAAACAAGAGTTGTGTTCTCACTGCGAGACATCGTAATAATCATCCCTGTCTACAAATCTCGCTGTCAATAAAACAAACATTACGAACAAAGTTTCAACAAGCAGCGAGACGTCCAAGTCCATAATTATCACATGCAATGTTTTTTTTTTTTCTTGTTGTTGTCTGGACCGTTTTTGGACTTCTTTTTTGCAGTCCACTTGTCATGTTATTGATGGTTTGAATGGATCCGTAGAATTGATCAACATCATACACACACAATAAATAAATAACAACAATACATTGTTTAATTATTCGCTTGCATGGTAAATAGAATCTTTATATCAGCTTCACAACAATTGCATTAGCGGGGACTTAGCATTTTTGGCGCTGTGCGCTTATCCTGAAAATTCCACACCGCCTTAACAAGGAAAAAGCTAGATTTTAGATAGGTATTTGATTATCAACACGACACCCTGTCTAATTCTGTCTTTCAATTTATCGTGTGCTTTTCTCAACGAGTGTAAGCGATGTCGGGAGTTTCGTTGTTACCTTAGGCAACCTTTACCAGAAACCCTCTTAATCACTCAAATTTGAGAAGAGAGGTCCTACCACCGAATTAACCACCGCGCGACACGGAGTATATTAATTGGTGTCGCTGAAAGAGAGCAACAAGTGTCTTTCGCAGAAAATGCGTTGGAAGATGGTAAAAGGGGGATGTATAATGCAACATAGAGACTGATGTGCAGGGTTAACACGTGATAGGTGTGGTTGTGAAATGATGCAATCAATGCAAAGCATAAAGATCATTTAGAAATTAGAAAAAGGTTTACCTCTGGTCAACAATATGGAATAAGGCTGTGGAAACAGTAAGCACTTTCATCAATGAATGCTCTCAGTATGTATTAAAATTGGATTTTTAAAACCATTGCACAGTTAGAAAAGACGTTGGCATTCGTAAAAAAAATTAAGTCTGAGCAAAATATTTGCGAGTTTTTTTTAGCAATCATTTTCATTTTATTATCACTTCTTATACCAAACAATAATAATTATATGATAAAATGGCTGTTTAATAGAGACACAGTAAAGTTAATTTTATTAACTGAAATCATAACAATTTAAAGAAAATAAATTTCAAATAATACGCGAAAATGTATTATAAAAAGAGTCATCAATCTGAACTTGAAAACTAATACAAATCGGCATGATGATATCACTTCTTCTTTGGGGAATTTCAACCCAGTCTAAATAAAAAGCAACACCGCATTGACGATATTAATTGGCAAGCATACATCATAGATTATTATAATATTAGTAACTACAGCTTTTAATATTTATGTTACTTAGCACATTTTCATCCTACCGGGTACCTGTTTAACACCACCTTGGTTGAAAATGGCAAATGTAGATAAATGTATTGGCAAAGAACATTAGTGCCCCGTCGGGACTCGAACCGCGAACCATATAATATACAGTCCGAGGACGTACCAGCAAGTCCACGATACATCTTCAACCTATGCTTACCAATCTCGCAGAGACAGTAATCGCCAAATCCAAATGATCATGCCTGTAAAATTATTGGTCAAACAGTTTATTCTTTAACATTTCATAGCAATTTGTGTTCACGAATAGTTGATATGTTGAGATGTAGACCAAGCTTTACCTCAACTTCAATTGGAATTGGAACCATCATTATTTTAATAAGGACAGGATTTATATTACTGGAATCATTTTAGTATTATTGTATTTTTGTATATCGATTATAAACTATTATTTTACTATCAACCATATTTGCAACCATTATTTATTTTATTTTTATTTTCCTTCTTCTTTTTCTTTCTTCCAATTCCGCAAATCTGCTGTATTGAAACTAAATATGATTTTAAAATTGTATTTGCATTGTTCGGGATAACGTTTGAGCAAATGTTTCCGACAAATACAAATTTGCCTGTGGCATGGTGTAATACACACATATATACATAATCAACTGAATATGATATAGGTACGGCTTTTGCATAATGAAATTGCAAATCCGTACGGGGAAGGATTACAATACCAATACCTAGATTAAAATGAAAAAGAGAAAGGGAGATCTGGTTTATAGGGGGTGTTAGGCTGTGAGTTTATAATTGAGTGTTATTTTATCTTGAACAAACAAGGGAATGATGCCAGTCACTTCCGAAGGCGCTGGAGCACCTCACCCAAAAATCAATTTCTCTAAGTAGTTTAAGTTGTATCAAAATACCAGAATGCCTAAATTCTTTGTCACGCAGCAGTTACATTATCCTGGTTCAACCTGGATTTTCAACCTGGATTTTCAACCTGGATTTTCAACCAACACATTTATCAATTAAATGGCGTCTTTGGAACAAGATGGTATATTGGGGTCAAATTGAAACTAGACCTCTAACAAACACCAGATGATGTTAGAAATGATTGTCAAACTCTACTTATCTGACGCGTTGATTAAATCGGATAGTAATGCTTCTAATCGGCACTTCCCACTGAATGAAAGAAATCAAACTTCATTGAACATAAATACAAAAGTTTCATAAATCATAGTAAAATGTTTTAACTTTAAAAGAAAAATGATAATAATAGAAATTATCAATTATTATTTGTTTCGAGGGGCTTGAGGGCATCTTTCTCTAAAGATATCAATGAACACGTCGATTGGGAAAAGATTGTTTCCTTTATAAAAAAAATGTATCAAACATTAAATGTAGGCCTTACAGAGAAGTTGGAAGAAAAAACTATATCAACGTGTCTTGTTAAGCTTCTAAAAACAATCGATATACAGAAACCAATAATGTTCACAATAAATCAACAATGATTTTAACTCCAGAATTGTATATATTTACACAAGTGAAAGCATTACATTGGGAGAGCGATTCTTTTTTAGCATGTTCTTTATGTCATCAATTTTAACGTCACATTACACTTTCCTTTTCCCTCCTCGTGAAATGATTGTGACAATATTATTTATCAGATGTTTCCGTGGTGACCGATTATTTACAATTTCACGCTTTTGATGACATTATGTATTATGTTGTGATATATTATTAGATTATTCCAATCAGGTGAGTTTGGTAGTGTAAACGTCTGTGATCTAGCAATGCAAACGTCATTCTAGAGATCAACCTACCTGCACTGTAAAGGGTGTTCGTCTATCTAGTTGTCGGGGTTACTGATATGTCCTCCATTAGGCGGTAGACTATCAAGTTAAAAACATGTCACTACCGGGCTAGCTTACATTGTTATTCTCTTCATAAAGGGTGCAAGAATAAAGGACTTGCCATCCAAACCCGTCCCCCTTTTAACCCCTCAAAGGCGGCACTGACAGGCATTCGGAAATTCAATGCAAACTAAAGGTTAATATCTCTCTTCTTCTTCTTTTCCGCCATTTTTTTTTTCATCGAGCCTCGCCTGTGTACAGTATCGTTACTTCTGACCTGTAAACTTGTAACTTAGATATCAGTCATCCCGAAGAATAACAACATGGCACTTTCTACTATAAAATAAGCTTTAGTGGATTAATGTAAGATAATATCTGAGCCTAATAAATCAAATAGTAACATTACAAACAATATCAGGAGTGAATATAACGGACACTGGTAATTTTGCATTTTTGTATAACAAAATTGCTTTCACTACAATTCAAGAGTATCCATTTGAACAAGTTATTGTCTGTCCTTGATCCTATGTTATTGGCTCTTGTTACCCATAGAAATTAAGTGTCAACTTTAAAGTGACGTTTTATTTAGGTATTTTGGTCCAGAATACTCTGAATAACAAACTGTAGAAGAGCAAACATGCCGAAATAACTGGGAAATTTGAGTCCGTGTTCATTGCAGTGCTCCACGCCGTTCATGATTAAGAGTAATAAAATGGATTTCTTTTTCATTCACATTTTCCATTTGATAAACAATTCAATTTTTTAAAAACAAATAATAATGTTGCAAATTTGAGGGAGAGCAGTTGATTCATTAAAGACCTGTAGCGCAAACCTGAACGGCTGTGGGTTTTGTGACTCAAGAACAATTTGTCGTACACATTCAAACCATTGAAACTTCAAACCCCAGAAATAGCACACATTGTGCATATAGTAACGTTATGTTGATAATTATTTAAATATATTCTTTGTTCTTTTTCTATTTCATTCTTCAGGCGAGGCAATACTATGAAGGTACATCCAGGGGAGGCTCAGCTAGGACACTGGAAAGGACAGGAATTCCTTTGACTGATGATTAACAGCGGGTCATTCAGGAACAAATCAAATAAAACTCTCTTTTTTTTCAATGTCGATATTGATAATAGGTAACAAAATTCCACACGACCTTGTGAATATATTCGCGAATGCAAATTGCTGAAAATTATATTTTTATTCTACTTACGCAACCGACAAAATTTGTTCGATAATATGTAAAATCCTCCATTTCTCCCTGATTTATTTGAGGAGTTTTCAGTAGACTGTTATTTAAAATTGTCATTAAATTATATTACATTGTGAGGGTATTTTATGTACGTGGAAATGGAAAGAAAAACACACGAAATGGGAATTAAAAAACAGTTTTACTATCACATACTTGCAATATGTATAACTAAAGAAGCTTTCGTATGTAAATAGTTATTACGGCTATTTGAATGTATATTTACTGATGAACATTGAAAGACATATATATAATTTGCTTTTGGTGCATCTATTTTTGTTATGAGTATAACGCTATCTCGTTTATTAGTGTCTTTATTAGCTAAGGAATAGTTTTAATATGTTCTCGATCTTGCTCTATTTCATCGTCTTGTATGAATGTGTTTGTTTCACTTGATATTTCCTGAAGGAGCACTTAATTCCATGATGAGAAACGTATGTATCTCCATTAGTACAAATGTTAAAGGCTAGTAATAGTTGGTTTTCATGGGGAATTAGACACCATGCGGATGTTTACCTAAAAACAGATGTTGCCCATCACCATAGAATTAACTTCTATTTTACGACCAACAGGTCTTATGTAATATAATATGCCCTATCCTTTCTCACCATTGAATTTCCCTCCTTCCCAAGATACGAGGGCATGTTGGAGTATTTTCTAGTGGGACAAGTATTTCGCTGCTTCAGAGACCTTTGCACACACAGTTAAATTAATTGGTTATTCAACAAAAATCTTGTGTCAGCTAAGTACACGGACTCTGATGTCATGTGGCTTTAAGGCAAACAAGAAATAAGTTCCTAATGTGTATACCGAATACATGTTCATAATTATTTCAATTAATCTTTAATCATTGAAAAAAAACAATGATTACATCGAAGAAGGACTAGAGAGACACGAAGAGTTTTGCAAAACATAATTTGAAAGCGGTTAGCAGGGTGGTTTATAGGTCATTAGGTATGAAAAATGTGTGGAATGAAAATAATATCTTAGGGCAAGAATGACCAAATTATTGGGATAGTTAATGTGTAGAGGAAATATTGATAAATTGATATGGTTCAGGATATATTGTTAAAAATTACCTCTAATAACATTTGGTAAGGCCCACGATTCTTTCTATCGTTACAATATTAAGTTAAACACTATGGTGTTTAGGCATACTACCGAAGGGTTGAGCTTCTCACAATCCCGATCAAAATTTTAAAATGAATAGTGATTAAGGTACTCAATGTGTTAAAAAGAAACGTACAACATGCATACGTACGGATAAAAAGCACCATATGAGCATTTTGACAAATACGTATGTGGCTTCTGAATACAATTGGATTGAAGATTAGCTATATGCAGTCTAAACATCGGTAACATGATGTAAAACTTAGACATTTTGCTCTTATAAATCTTTAAAAGATGTCTCTGCATGGTCTTTTTTGTAATAGATATTTGGAAGAAAATTAAATGACGTTATCCTCACCAAGTTTGATTTTTAAAAACAAGGCTCCTTGGGCGACTATCACTGTATGAGCTTATATTTCTTACGAAAGTTTCCCTGAAATTTATGGTTGGGTACGAGGAAACATACATTTGACACAATCTTGTTTGATTGTATGTAATTACATTTACGATGTTTGGCTTACAAATCAATCCAATCCAAATTCCGATCCAAAAGATATTTGATATAGCGCATTTGTCCATCTTGATCATAATCTAAATTTGGCAACCAAATACACGAACCAAAAGAGTGCCACCCCACCCCCTCCCCACCACTGATGTAATCAAATATCAAATCCAGAATTCATCGTCACAGTGATAGGTTTTTTTTTTTTTTTAATTATGACATTCCTCTTTTGTGATTTCACCGTATTTACCTGGAATAGGAGTATTGAAATTTTTTTATATTTGATTACACCATAACAATATCTGGATAGCTTGTTTCATTCCAGAAAGAGTTAAATCCAATATGGTGATAATAAATCGGTATGTTAATTTCAACTACGTTTCCTAAAGTTTTAAGATGTAATATTTTGTAAGATTTGTTAACAATTATGTAGAACAATAATATATACAAAAAGAATTGAAACTTTACAATCGAAGGGGTCAATTCAAAATCATTGATTGACTCATTAACAATAAAAGTGTATCTAGCACCATTTGGAATGAATCTCATCAATTCTCTGTTGATACCTGAAATAGTAATTATTGCACAGTAAAAACAGAAACGAGAATGTGATAAAAGAATAAACTTACCAATATATAAATGCGAACATGCCTCTTTTGTCGCCCAAGGAAACCAATATAATAATTTAACCGATTTTTGTTTTGAGGACATGGGCTTGGTAGAGGAATATTTATGTCCCCTTTTTGCCATATATGAAGTTTAACAATTACTGAATTTAAATATGGAAGTTCTTTTATTAAAGGATAAAATCAAATCTGTATTATCCTTAATATTGTCTACTTATAACTAACATTAATGGTTGCTCCAAAAGTCATATTACAAAAATCAATTATATAGAAATAATAACCATTTATTCATTCGCTCGTGACCAATTTTGTCTGATTTGGTGTACATTCTCAAACATGTCACGAACTGCATTTTCATAATATTGTTTATTTTACACTATTAGATAGAATCAACGGAGCTCTTTTTGTCTTGTTTTCGAATTACGCATTCCAAATACTTATTGTTACGACGAATATGAAAAGAATGTACGCCGGCCGAGTCCATTGTGTATATGAAATTCATGCATTACGGTCCAATACAAGTACTCTTTTAAGCGTAGCTTTGTTGTAATTTAGATAACTTGCAAACCGTCTTTACGTATTGAAAATGCCTTTTTCGATTTATCCTCCACAATGACGAAAAAAGAAGAAAATAAATGAAAAATACTTGTCAGTCAAAAGCATTCATTATTTCATCGCATTACCGGTGTGAATTTAATGTTCAGAGGTGAACAGTCACCAACACAGAGAAAACAAAGAGACGACAGTGGCAAATTAAACACGTGTAGTGAAGGTGGGCGTATATGGAGTGGGTTTGGTGTAGGTGAGTGGTAAATAGTGCGTTTGGTATAGGTTGGTGCCAGATTGAGTGTGGTGTGAGTGAGTGGTAGATTCAGTGTGTATGGTGTAGGTGGGTGTCAAATTGAGTGCGTATGGTGCAGGTGGGTGGTAGATTGAGTGTGTATGGTATAGGAGGGTGAACGAATGACTTTAGTGCATGTGGATGCCATATTGCTTGGTGGAGGTGGTTGGCAAATTGAGTGCGTTCGGTTTAGGTGGGTGACAGAATGACTACCTTTGGTGTCGATGGGTGCTAGATTGAATGCGTTCAGTGTACGTGGGTGTTATTGCGAGTGCGTTTGGTGTAGGTGGGTGTAACATCACTGATTAGTATTGGCTTATTGTTATAGAAGGTATAAACGCAAAAGGCCGATCCCAACATTACTTCCCGTTACGTCACAAATGACCATTAACCTATTGAGTACGGTGTTCTCATATTTATATCATGTTTAATTATTCAGTTTTATTAGGCAATTGGCTAATTATCTAAGGGCTCATGGAAGCGGTCTATTTGTTTATTTTGTAATACTATTACCTTGTTAGGTTTTATTAATTTTCAATGGGTTAAGATAGTTGTTAGTGGTGGTTATTTTACCTGACAGCTAGGAAAGCAATAAATACTTGTTAGTAAGCAACCAGAAGACCGACAGCCTTAGGTCGTCTCCGAGGGACCTGATAATGAGGATTTATAATGCCTTACCAAAGGGCACTAACCTTGGTTTTGAACCTGGAAAACCGGATTACGAGACCACTGCTCTACCGACTGAGCTATCGCGCCTCCATGGGTTCCGGCTCTCTAATTCCTTCTGTAATCGTCATTATTATTCAATTTCCTCAAGTTACTCACCAAAAGTAACAGGAACAGACACCAACCCACAAACTCAATCTACATTTCACCCTCTCTTTATGTACTTCTCCTCATTATCGTTTAACTCTTCTTTTCTTCTTTTCTCGTCCCTCCCCTAGGCCCCGAAACCTCTAATATATAACATATCATGATCGCTACTTGTTTCGGGAAATTAATTTAAAGGGGATATCAATTGTCTTGTACTACACCTTTTTGAAATTAGCGATCATTGCAATGACATTATTACGTAATCCGAATATTAGTTATATGGGACATACAATATGGCATTGAAATTACCCTCGAGTTGAACTATAGAAAATAATTGCGATTGTCTTCAGCCCCTCTTTCCCTCTCTCTCTCTCTCTCTCTCTCTATACCCGTCACTTTCTCTACATTTGTCTGTTCGTCATTTCTTCCCATTTCCCATTTGTTTATCAAATTATGTGAATGGACGTCAGTTGAGTTTGAATTTCATACACAGTGAAGATAAACAAAGGACCTCATAATTTCGGGGAGGGTCGGGCACATGGGGCCCTTATCACAGGTTTACCAAAGCACAATGCTGTATATGTGAGAAGAAACTACGCTGATTTTTCTGTTAGATATTTCAGAAGGTACATTGACAAATCAATTGAGTCCTCGTACTTTGGCTTACTCAAACAATGAGAAGATCAAGTTGCGAAAAGGTGCTGGTGTTTCCTTACTAGGAAAGGTTAAAGGCTTTGTCGTTCTACAGGTCTTTGCCAAGATAGGAGGGAGAGAATAATAACTATCTCACCTTTTAGATATTGGTGTAATTACCAGGGGCCTAATCGATTTCATCTCGGGGTTCTGAAAATGTCAGGTCAATATTGCATTTTTTGTCCAAACATGAAAGGTTCGAAGTTGAAATTAAAAGAACACTTTTTAAAGATAAATGCATATTAAAGATGAAGTTGAGTTCTGGTCATGCGATTGCATTGTGAAAAAAACTCACTTGTAACTCACTTGATCCAGGATTATTCAGTCATTAGACTGTTGTTCCTATCCATGGTTTCGTTTGGTTGGGGTTGTCATCATATTTATCTGGGGCATCTTTCCACCATTTCTCAAGTCCAGATTTAAAACGATTCATAGTGGTACTCTCCACAACATCGCCTGGAA
>BEXV01000712.1:109123-130712 GCA_003118195.1 Hemicentrotus pulcherrimus
CCCCCCCCCCCGAGTTTTACGATAAACATGACATATTTAGAATATGAAGGCATTTGAAGACCCATGCTTTTCATGTCTTATCTGATGTTCTTCCTCACTTGCATAATAACAAATGATAAAGTTCACGAATTATTTTTCACCTCTTCCCAGTTCCCAGAACTCAACCTTCTCTTTAAACTGACGAGTTTTAAACTTAGATAAATTTAAGATTATATTTTTCTGCCCATTCAGAGTCTTTCATTGTGATAGCGCACCAATGTTATCAACGTAAACAGACAATGAATAGATATTGCTTCAGAATTGATATTGCGTTTGGAAACCAAAATTTATGAGCACACCGTTCGTGAAATAGAAAATTGGACATGATAAAGGTTTGCGTCAATAACTGCTCAGTAATTGTCGAATACGGAAATGAGACGAGATTAGATACATCCATTCTGGAGTAATAAACCAATTTTTTCCAGCCATCAACTAAATCAGACTCGACAGTGAAGATTGTAGCCAAAGATGATGGCAAGACCTAGATAGTCGTCTGCTAGAAAGGTTAAATCACAATGCAAACAAACGTCCTTCGTCGGCGTGCAATCGTTGAACATGCTATGTAATTTGTCCATGTTGTTTTAACTTATAAGATGTTATGTACCTGCCATGTGATTACTTCATGATAGAACCTCCGTGGGATTTATTTAAACGTCATCACAATAATTATGACTTTGAGGTCTGTCATGGAGCGTAATGGTTTCTATGCCATATTAATAACTAAGAGCCACTGTAATTAATAAAGATGTTTAATACAAAAAAAATAATTGAATTGAATAACAAATTAAAGCTACTATGCTGAAACAACATAAAATGGAGAACAATTGACACAACCATTGACTTTGGTCTATTTAGGTTTTGGCTTTCCATACAATTTAGGAGTAATGACGAAATATATCTAAAATATATGCAACCTTTATTTGTTGTTTTTTTCCGTTTTTTTTTTCCTTGTCAAGAACTGTTTGATCATGCCATCTCCTGCAAAGGACTTCTGGGTACACCAATGACATTTTCCTACACGTAAAAACTCGAAAGAAAACAAACTAGTAGCACAGTTCTTTTCTAAAACACGGAGCGATATTTCTCTTTCCAATTTGATCACTTCGCTGAAACGATGATAAGAAGCCTGTTTTTCAATAAAGATTCTGCCCTAGCTTCAAATCGATATCCTCTTGTAATGAATGCTTGGATGTACTCGCTGTAAGGATTCAACTGTTATCCCATGTTTACATGTGACATCAAATCTAATGGTACTAATGCCGAGCTTCTGTTGCAATACATTTGGCCTTGGATACTTGACATTTAACCATTCGTTATACGCTAATTTGTGCCAGTATTACTATGTGTTCCATTGGATTTCTCTGATAATGAAATATACCTTGCTCATAAAGATCTCATAAATCAATTCTGACGGCCCATCATGTGAATGTCACTCGTAACGATAAATCGTAGACGTAGGATTAAATTCTATTCAAGGTTCATCTTGGACGAGACACACGGTAAATAACGTCAGTATAGATGGAGAATAAATGGCATTTCATTAGATATGCCCACGGTCCTTCTAAATAACAATAGTGGCAAGAAACATTATGATTGATACATTTTAAAGTGAACCTATAATTCCCGATACCTCTTTCAAACCCGATTCAGATGTTCACATCTCTCACGTCTTTGACATCTCCTATCTCGTCCTAGTTTTATTTCAACTAACATCAACAGTGAAATCACAGCTACAGAGTGTTAAATTTAATGTTTTGTATGTGGCAGAACAAATTCGGTTTCGTAGACCTTGAACGACCATTTATTAACATATGTCAATCTCAACTCTGGTAAATGTCAATACTGACACGTACTTGGTAAATTGAAAACAAACCTGATAGTCGTTATTAGTGGCTAACTGTTGAAGCTATTAAAGCTAAAAGGATATTTTTCCCGCAAGCTAATTGGAAGCACTTTTTTACATTTCGCTATGTGATATTTCCTATAATAAAAATGTTTTGATCAAAACTGAATCGAACTCAGAGTAGGCATTACATCAGCCTGAGTGCACCCCTGTCAATGCTATTCCGATCTGTCCCTATATCAGTGATTTCCAAGTCTGATTTTATTAAACATTCATTGCACTAACAAATGTTAATGTTTAAACATGTGCATTCTCCCCTCTAAGAATCAAAGAATCATCATAAATGCTTACCTGGACAAAAATGAACTTATGACGACAAGTAAAGCGAGTATCGAGGCAATATGGCTCGTTTTGTTCAACTCTTTACAATTTTTTACTGAAATGTTATTGATTCTGTGGCAATCACCATCTGATGATGATGACAAGCGATATTTAAAGAAGAAAGTTCATGACACTCTCATATATGTACCTTGTTGCTATGTGACGTCTTAAAAACCTGATCATCTAGGTAAAACTGGTGCATTGATCACATCAATAATTGCTGACCATTTGGGCGTGTGACTGGTACCTGAGCAGAAAAACCAATCGAATCAACTCATTTTGGTGAATGGATGTGATGGTAAAGTGATCCAACGTCCTTCATCAAGCCTGGAACACATCAAAATTGCATTGCAATATAACACATGAAAAGCCCAGTTCCGACCTGATGTTTAAACCAACTCACAAAAAAAAAACGCTCTGGCATTATCGATAGCAAATTTACCTGTTAATTCACGGCAACTTTGGTTAAATCACTTGTGGTTAAAATAGTCGGACTTAGTTTTTTATGTTCCTCTTCCATCCGGTTCAGTTCTCAGGAACAGTTTTCCACCTCTTCAAGCTCAATCTCACTTTTATTTCAAGTCGTTCATTAATTCGCATTGTAACATATCTTCCACTCTTATCCTGTGAAATAATGAATAGATAAAGAAATATATTTATGATATAAATTAATGAATGATTAAATAAACAAAAGAACAAAGAAATAAATGATTAAGTAGAAAGATCAATAGATATTTAAATAATATTTATTCAATGCAAACATCAAGTAAAATTAAAATGAAAATGTATTATCAATATATCTATGGGTTTGTAATTATTTATTAATGTATGTAATATTAAGTTATTTATTATGCATGAATTATGTTTCATCACACACAAGACTACAGCATGAGATATTCTGCGTAAAGATCAATATCATGTTATTTCGCTCAGGCCAATTCTTGAGACGGTTTACCTAGCCAGGTGTGAATGAGGCACACAATGTGGTGAGATGGCCACACAAATGACAGGTAGCCGCACGTTCTGGCCTCCTTCCCAATCAGGTCAACACATCCCTAGCTCAGACAGACCTACCTAGAGGAAACGTCTGGAAGATGACGACAGATCCATCGTTCTCAAGGCGATTCAATGAAAGATGAAAACAGTTCGCGAAATTACGAAAATAAATAAATAACTTTAAAAATTCAATATAACGAATAAGTTACGGAAGGGTATTATAATTAGTAAATAATATAAAATACGGTCAATAATAATGATAATGATAATAATGATGATAATGAGAGTGAATATTTTGCTAATTAGAATGGTTGCGATGATAATGATTATGGTGATACTATGTATTATCATAGTGAAAATCATTATAATAATGTTTCTGATAATGAAAATAAAAATTCAAAAATACAACCATTACAGCAAGTTCATATGAAATCTTTAACTGTGTGTAAACTGTATGGTCTTGACCTGTTCCTTTATACATGTATGTATGTATATATATTACCCGTGCTTTTCTCGTCATCCAATTCTTCAAACCACTTTCATGTCTCTGCTCAAAATCTCCACAAAACCTGAATTATGTCATCAAGAATATAACTCTCCCGCTACTCTCGCAGTTTGATTTGATTTAAGACCACGGAGCCGTGTATCTCGGTACTAAGAAGATGATCAGATTTCCACCATCAAGAATCACACATTACACTCCTAATAATACCATTCTGCATTGTAAATCGGTTGAATAAAAATAGTGTAGACATGGGGTGGATCCATGATTATGTGGAGAGGGGGTAGGGTAGGGAGAGAGCTATTCGTGCGGCAAATCTGATATTCATCTGTTACATGTTCTTCTGTAATACCATATTAGGTTTAAGAGAACTTGTGACGGTTTTAAAAATGCATATGACAGGACCGAAATCTGGCACCATTGATATTATCAGTAATAAATCGATGTTCATTGACAAAGATTTTGAATTGACAGCATGGACAAAGTTTATTGTTAGAAAAATTACATTTACTGCTGAAAGCTGATAATTCTTGAATCTACAATATATACTATCAATATGATAGAAGGTATGTTAGCCAAGGGGCTTTTAAACTAACACAATGCACAGAAGCCATTTTACGATTATTGTCGATTTTGGTCCTTAATACTCAAACTAGCCATTCTGTCATCGTAAAATCGCTGGTCTCAAATTCGTTTTGGATATGAATTACAATGTTGCCATCACTATTGTGTTCTATNTTCATAACTTCCTTACTATTGGTCCGATTCATTTCAAACTTTTGCCATTCTGTTTTCTGTTATTTTTCTGCTTTCATACAAATCAACTTATTACAAGGGTTGGATTGCCCTTTAACTCTGCAGTCTGCAACATCATGGGCTGTGATTAAAAAGGCCATTTCCGTAATGTAATCAAAGTTAAAGGTAAAGACCAGTTATGGTCATGCGATTGCATTGTGAAAGAAACGTTGTGGAATCTATCAGAAAAGGTTGATCACCTAGCATCTAGCATATGCAAGGTGCAGGAATCATCAAAATGATAAGAAATTTGGCCCATTCTTCACAAAGTTACAAGCACTATACACAGAAAGATGTATATGGGACTACCCTGTATCTCTCACAGACCATGAGAGAAACAAATTTACCAAATATATGACTTAGTAGGCAGTCTCCCGGCAAATTTTTTATCATCATGTATTAGTCAAAACATATTCTTTCAAATGATTAGTAATGAGAGCTTCCATTTCATTTTTTGAAATTGGTGCGTTTCCAATACTGGTCTTTACCTTTAAACTACCTTTTCGAATGATATGTAAAAACTTGATGTTTTAAACAAGATAAACTGTATGAGTGGCCATATAATATTCAATGGTTTGCTAACACAAATAAGAAGAGCGTTTATTTACTTCCCCTCTACATGAGCAGTGTTTACTCATATATTTTGTCTTCTTCCGCTGCCATTGTCGCTTACAAAGATCATGACCTTGTGCACTTTATCATTCAATCAATTTGAACGCAATTGCTGACCGGATCTATCTCTCACCAATGTACTGGTGATCGTGTCAACAGGTACCCAAACAAGCTAAAACAGTTGTCATGGTAACGGCCAAACATGGCGTCGTTATTGGAATCATATTTTATCCGAGACCTTTCTGATTTTCCACCTTGGAGGACAAACGTAACCAACACCTGTAGATGGCCATCACTTCATTATTGAAATTGAATCATGTGCAATATGCATGGATGCATTTCACTCATAGATTGGGATTGATACAGAATGGCTTCAATATGTCGAACGTGTATAAGCATGATTAAAGGGGTCCTTTACAATAGTCTACAAAATTGGAATCCTTATTCATGTTTCATGTCGAGATGGGCCATACTGAAACTTCCCTGAAATGCGAAAACAGAAACAATGCAAATAAGGTTATGACAATAATTGTACTTTTCCGTGATAATTTTCTACCGGCCCAACATTTTATGAAAAGCCAACAAGAAAATGTGGGTATCACACGTCCAGGTGTATTTTAGTTCGAACATTCCAAGGGGTACAATCTGTTCTGTAAGTTTGTACCTACGGTAGGCCAATATGATTTTTAAGGGGGCACTGCCCGAACGTATCCGGACAAATGGGTATTAAAATAAACGAAGATTTGCCACTTTTTGTCAGAAAAAAGATCATAACATGAACTTGCTTAGAATTGTCTTGAAGCAATTTCGTCCAAATCGCTTGAGAAGGATAACTTTCTTCTTTCGCACAACTATATCATATACCCGGAAGTGCCCTTCAATGCTTAATAAATGACATATTAAAAATATCATGAAGAGGGATGCTATTTTTTATTCGATTCAGTTTTTGGCGTAAATAACATGCTCGCATAAAATAAGGATCGCATGGAACTCGAGTTCGGATTTCATTCCATCTGGATAGGTCCGTGTACTTATAAGTTATTTTCTTCATACTCCTCATCCGGTAGCCCGTAGAAGGACAGATACAGATTTTGATGTTGATTGTTTACATATTATTTCTGATGCCATTGTCAATATGACAGTTTGTTATTAGGATAAAGTGCACATATCCCGAGGACATTAAACATCATTAACCTGCTTCAACTTATTTTCGAAAATTCGGCTCAGGGCAATTGCAATACCCCAAGGTATGTCCAGTAGAAATCATGTTCGGATTTCGTAATACGTCATTCCATGTTCGCAGATTACAACAGGTGAAACTCCTGTGTTCAAGATGGTGCTTCCCACTACTAAGTACACAGCAGAAACACAAAATCTGACAAAATTACTCCTCTGAAACATTGCGGAAATATTAGGAAATATTAGCATCGATTGCAAAAAGTGGTGAAAAGAAGTTATTTTATCGTGTGAACAGAGAATCAAACCTAATTTTATTTCTATTTGAGTAAATGTACCATTATATCTGTTTTATTTGTCATTATTTCCGGTGACAATATAATTGGTGTCTAATTATTTTTTACAAACACATACAAGAATGTATACTATAAATGCGTGTATCCAATAAAAGTATTGTCAGAACCAGACATTCATGCCCTTTTCCCCATTCTTTCGTAGCTGGAAAACATTACGATAATCTAGAGAGAATTTCCTCCTAATGATTACCTTTGCCTTTTCCACTGATGCGATATTTTCACGTGGAAAATAGGGAATTAATTACGATCAAGAGCAATGTGCTTAGAGGTAGCACCAATTATATCCAAACTATTCTAATTGATTACTGATTTCCGATCGAGGCGACTATAGACGTGGGGTTAATTTTAGCCCCGACCTTAGAGACGAAGTACATTTTTAGCATTTATTAAGGGTGAACTTTAGGACTTGGAGAATATGGCCTTTATTGATAATGAACCAGTGCGTCATTGGGGAGATGGTATCGTGTTCTGTTTGGATTAAAGAGGCTACAGGCTCAAGATATCAATAAACAGTCTAAAGAAGAGAGATGTTTTCCCTTAACTGGAGAGAGAAATAAGAGATTGGTGACACGTTAAGCAATGCGTACTTTCATAGATTAAATGGTGTCCGGTGTATTTACGCTATATGCATAAGGAGGGTAATAGGGAGTGGTGGAAAATTGAAATAAAAACAGCGATGTCTATTAAAATAGGCTAGGAGGCAGATGACGATTTGTTGAGAGAAACAGAAAAACCAAAAGGACGGATCGAAAGAAAGAACAAAAAAAAAAAAAAAAAAAAAAAAAAGCGAGAAATGTGCGTGTGGGTGTGTATGTGGGAATGAGTGTGGGATTTAATATTATGGGAAATGCACACTTATAAAAACATATGTATTGTCAAATAAAAATCGTTTGCCTACTGATCAGAAGTGCTCAAAATAACTTTTTGAGTTTTTAGGAGAAAAATTATATAAAGAGAAAAATTGTATATCCGGTCATCAATGATAATTGTTAATCTCTTTGTTAAGGTACAACATATAACGTGGATAAAACTGTAATTTGATTATTGTTTCAGAACAGTCGGAGAAGACTTTTATTATTGTGTGACTATGAAAATTTAAAATTTAGACTGAAAAAATTTCACTATTTTATTCAAAAATTCTTAAGCTTTAATGGCAGAATATGGGAAAATTTAGAAACTCTGAAAGTGAAGTGAATCCAGTCATTTTTGATAATAATATGTATAAACGGTTGATTTGTTAAATGCATATGCCATGCTATATGCCATATTTGTTATAATTAAACCGAATGAAGCCTGGACTAATGCGAATCAATTGCTTGAGATAAACGATTGCCCATGCTTTTCCATCTACTTGCACGAATGCAAATGCCTCTGTCGAAGTACAGCAAGTTGATTTTTTTTAAAATAAATTTTGATATGAACTTTTTTTTTTCTAGACAGAAAAAAAAATGTTCAAATGAGTAAAAGAACATGGACAAATTATGATTGTTTTGTCAAAGATTTATGTGAAGCGTTTAACATACTTGGAAAGGATAAATATAGCAAATGTGACTTCACACAAAAGATATACGTAAACGAATTTGTTGTCGGATCAAGGAGCACACTAATTATTGGGAAACACATAGAGTTTCATTTCAAGTTATTACACGGAGTCGTATACGCAAAAGAACATGTAGTGAAGTTGTGTTTTATTTAAGGACGTCATCTGCACATTTTACCTAAAAAAAAGGGAGACTAACTTACAATTATTTCTATATTGCATCAAGGTCAAACAGTTATGACAATTTTTTGTTTGTATTGAACGCTTATCTAATTAAATCACGGGATATGGATTGGCAAGATATATTCTGTAGGATTATCTGGTAACTCGAACAGAAATAACAGTATTAACACTATACTATTTATTTTCTTTAAATATGCATTGTTTAGATCGAGGGCAAAGGGCCATTTACCTCCCAGCGCTGAGATACAGAAAATTATAATGACTTTACAAAGTGGAAATAGACCTTAACAGTAAAGGTAGGCAGGTTGTCTTTGAATTCTAGAAAAATGGGAAGAATTAGAAGTGAATATAAATGTAAGCAGGTATTACATTGCTGTGTGTTTGGTGTGTCTGTGTTGTTGTGTTTGTGAGATGGGGGCTATGTGGTGTGTCGGTATTTTCTTGTGTGTATTTTCATCACTTGAACAATCTATGTAATGACAAAAAAATTGAATTTATGTCAAGGAAAAACAACTGTATCTAATTTCTAAGATTGATTTGCATTGTTTTGAATCCATAAATAAAACTATTGAAGAAAAAAAGTGTGTGCACACGTGTGTGAGTGTCATTTGTACACATGACTAATGAGGATGAATGAGTATTTGTATTTTAAAGAATTATTTGATATTTTGATATATAATTTTAAAAAGAAAAAAACAATACGGAAAACCAAGGTGTTTGTGCGTTTTGATTATTGGCGGAGAAGGAGCAAGAAAAAGAGAGAAGGGGAGGGAGGGAGGGCAGAAGAAGTGAAAGTCTGGAAGACATAATGCGGGATGGGAGAAAGAGAGAGAGAGAGAGAAAGAGAGAGAAAGAGAGAGAGAGAGAGAGAGAGAGAGAGAGAGATTTGTGTGTTAGTTGAGGTACGCGGGTATGTGTGCGGATGAGGGTGTATGTGTGTGTATTTAGATGGTTGAGGGAGGAGGCGCAAGAGAAACAGAGAGAGGGAGAAGGAGAGAGAGATAGAGAAAAGAGGGGTTGGAGGGCGAGAGTGAAAAAGAGTGATAGAGAGAGAAAGGGGGATGCTTGAAAGATATACAGTAGGGGAAGAAGGAGGAGAGCGACAGAGTGAGAGAGAAAAAAAAAGGAGCAAATATTCAATATTCCAGGAATACTGGTTTATAAATTAAAATTGAATTATTTTGGAGGTTACCTTTAATAGCGGAAAGACGTGCGAGACTATGACATCACCATGATAACGGTGCATCAACTTTATTAGAAAACCACATCATCATAAATCCAGAAAAGGCTATGTCACGGATATAGAATGGAGCGATGACTATGTGAGTTATCTTTTTCATGTAAAAATAGGGCCCGGAAAAGAAAATATATCAGTCATAGAGACGAAGCCAGATGTAAAATGAGAAGAGGAAAGACATGAAATATGTCAGCGGCGTGTAAATTTAGATCGAACCTGACATTGACTAGAAGCAACTTTTCACGTGATTGAAAGGTTAGGGATTGGAGGGGTTCTCAAGTCAAATGTAAAACTAAAAATAAGAACGTATGTACTGACGTAAAAATACATTTCTACATGACAAACTTGTCTTGGTTAATACAGTCAAACCTATCCTAGTGGCTTCCTCTTTATGAAGGCCAAATGTCTTTAGTGGCAATCATGTTGTGATATACAAGCTATCTTCAATGGCCTCTTTCTCGGTTTCATTTAGTGGCCTTCATTAACAGGTTTGATTATATCTTTTTCTTTGGAAGATGATACCATGTAATAGTCAAAATAGCGAAACCCAAACTAAATTGAAGTTTGGGTGCGTCCCTTTCAACCCCCCCCCCCTGCCCCCAGCCCCACGCGGCTACGCTTATGCGTTGCGGCTAAGAATAGTTAACCGCCAAAGTGCATGTCGATGGTAATGAAGGGGAGAATGTTTGATAAATAAACCACTGACCATAGCAAACCAAAATAATAGCTAGGACAGACAACGGGTATTCTACGTCACTTGCGGTTGTACTCACAATTCCATCCTCCTATTGCTACGGCATCATTTGTTTCTGTTATCACAAAATAGGAACGGGAATATTAAGGACAAGTAATTCAGAATATTGAAAGAATATTCATCTTAATTATAATGATAAAGAAGTCATTTGACAGCAGACGTGTTGAAAGGCATGGAAAGTGATAAGAATTCATAAAACAGTAATATGAATTGGGGACGCCTGTAAAAAGAATATTGACAAACAAACAAAATGAACAAAGCTGGAAATTATATAAATTGTTGTGGGAGATGAATTAAGAAATAAAGGAAAGTAGAACTAGAAAGGAGAAGATCAGAGACCACTAAAGGGAGAGGATAACTTAACTAAGAGATAGAGTTTGGGAGAGAAGAAATTGAAATGATATGATATCAAAAGAGGAATGGGATTAAACAAGAGAGGAGCAATAAAGAAAGAGAATGAGAGAAATCTAGAGTAATGGGAAAGGATTGAGGGAGAGGGAGATGAACAGAGTGAGAGAGAGAGAGAGAGAGAGAGAGAGAGAGAGATAGAGATGGGGATGCAAAATGAGGGCAAGAGCTAGGGACGCGGAGAGCAGACACGAATGTCAAAAGTTGTCTTTATTGACAATGTGAAAATGATGAATGCATTGCTCCTTGCGTGGGGGTTTCTGGGATAAATGAAATACCGAACCCGCTTGCATGAACTCAATATGAATCGGAAATATTAGTTTACCTTTCTGCAGAGCGCACGATATGCTACTGCACTACCAACAAGCAAATGTTAGTATAATGAAACTAGTCCGCTTTACAGAATTAAGCGAAATTATATAATAATTAGTTAAAATTAATATAAAATGAATGATACACATATCAGGAAAAAAAAAAATCAATTTTCCGTGTAGTCTGTAATGCTTTTCATTTAATCTTATTTTTGTAAATTTTTCAAAGAATAAACATATTGTTAATTTTTGGTTCAGCTTTAAAATAATGTTTAACTAATCATTTATTGGATTAAATACTGATACCAAGATATTGCAAGTTGTTGGTATTGCATAGCCCGAGGAGCTTCATCAATTACCTATTGGTGTTTCTTGTTCTGTCACGATGGCCCTATTCAATTTTAAAGTGAGAAAATTATATCTGTGGCATGTCCTTTCATGAAATATATAGCGACTGATCTCGTTTTACAATAAGAGTACCTAGAAGGCAAGATCACAATTTCTTTTTGTGTTGTCTCACCCCCCCCCCTCCCTCAAATTCTATCTATTTCAGCTCTTCCCCTCTTGCAGTTATTGTTATAAAAATTTAAACCCAAGTAAATGAACTTGAAAGGAAAATATGTGCAAGGTATCAATTGTGCACGTTAAGTTAGTGTTTAATGTTGTTTCCCTGAGACCAATGCTCTCGGGACATGTCGGTATTCAAATACAGAATTGATGCGGCAAGAGTCAACACAAATTCTTATCATTGTTGCCTAAAAATTCTATGGCCGTCAATATTTCTTCTTTTTTCCTCTTAGCTATTCACTGTATAGTAAAAATACCACACTTTATACTCACGCATACTAGCCCGTCAAACTTATTTATATTTAACTTGCTTCATTTTCGTTTAATTTTTTTTCATTAATTACGACAACTGTAACTATTTTTGTTTTATTTTATAGGAAAACTGTCACCATTTGTTTATAGTTTAATTAGGGCAACTGTCACCACCTCCCCTCACCTCCTTCACAAAACACTTGATTTGCCAAGTTATCTTTCTTTGTGTTGTGAATATTCAGCATGGAGGTTATGTCCATGTTTGTTTGGCTGTTTGTTTGTTGTTTTTTTTTCTTTGTTTCTTTCAATTTGTTTTTGGCTTCGTCAATTCCTTCGAAAATGAATAGCATCTAGCGACAAATCATAACAAATTGTTAGAGTGTCTATTTTTAGAGTATTTTTTTTTTTATTATATTGAAGATCTGTTGGTATTACAGACACTTTTCTCGTACACAAACCACTTCTGAAAGAAATTTTAAAATTCAATTACGAACATGTACGTCACATTTTAAAATAAATTACACTTGACTGAATATAAAATATCTCTTTTATCAATCCACAAAAAATATATATTTTAGAATAGAGTAAAGTGCCTTCTATGTCATACATCTTATCTGTATTTTACAGTGACTTCGCTGCATTTTTTAACAAATGAAGTAGCTAAGTTGTGTTGCTACAACAAGATATTGATGTATCTCAAATGCGTCAGCATTTCGCCAAATATTGGGAAAATTTAATTAAGCCATGCAGCAATTCACGAAAAAAGGTTAATTCGAACAAAAACCTAATGTACCTTGTTCATATTAATATCCCGTGTTAGGAGCAATTTGTTCATAGTTAAAGTAACAGGAATTCTTTTAGTTCAATAGATCATTATTGATTTCTACCAAATGAAAAAGCGCACCGCGCTGAAATTATCAATACATCGTTTCTGCTCCAAAAAAAAAATATATATTTATTTTTGACATCATAACACCTGTTATACACGTCATGATTAAATGGACCCGTGACACTCCCTATTATCATACTATTTATATCTTTCTGACGTCGTTCCATTGAATTGAGCTTGACCCTGCTTTTATTCCCTTAAGGTAGCTTGTTTTAAAGACCGTTACCACTACTGGGTCAGAAGGGATTAGACCACACAGAGAGCCATCGAGGTCACTGTGACAGGTGGCTATCTTATTAACTCAGCTCTCATTTAACATAAGAAAAAGAGGATCATGGGGGACCAACAGGCACCGATTGGGGAAGTTTTCTATATAGAGGGAGAAAGTAGCTACAAGTATGGCAGTGTGCCTTTAAGAACACTGTTTGGTATGTCAATTGGCTTCATTTCCTGTTAAGCGACTAACCAATGCCTGTTCTTATAATCCTCCCTGTTGAACAAACTACAGCACCTGTCACAAATGCCATTACGAACTGCTACGAACTGCTACGAACTGCTACGAACGCCGTACGAACGAATTTCAGACAATGGAAATTCGGGAAGACAATGAAAAAACGGGGAGATTCATACGACATTATCGTTCGTACGAACATTTGTGATCGCAGCATTTACACAAATCATATCTTCTGAATCGAGAAATGACGAAGCTTTCCTTTTTGTCTTTAATGTAATCATCGAGTTAAACGAATTACTCTGGTCAGCATGTAGGAGTGAGTTCTATAATGATTTACCTCTTCACAAAACATTGTGGACATGTTGAATGATTTTAAACTAAATCATGCACCGAGTATACCGCATACACGTTCGATAATAAAATCATTCAATATGCAGGGGGAGGGGGAGGGGCATTCAAAAGGGAAAAGGGCGTTCGTGGTTTTGTTTCGAGGAACAAACCTTTTTAACCTTTAAGATCAACGGGGCAGCCTTTTTTCTCACCTTTCCAGGGTGATCCATTGTGTTGTCATAGGAGTTGTAAAAGGAGCCCGCGGTCTTCCTGATGAAGAATGACCAGAGTAACAGTGATATGACGGTGATAGAATCACCCATTACACGACTATGCATCAAACACTAACTGGGTGTCAAGTCCAGATGATGAAATGGAATGGCTACTAAACCTCGCCGACCGCGTCACCATGTATTTTCTTTAAAGATGAAGTTTAATTCCGATCTTAAGATCACAGTGGGAAATAAACTTACTAAATGCAATGCGGTAATACTGATTATTTATTGCACAATCATCGTACTTATAACAAATAAATTAACTCAATCTTGATGAAAATCATACACACTTCACACAGAGAAAAGGATATACAGACTTGGGGCATGGTTGTTTGGTCGTACAACTAGTTATTGTCATATTTCGAAGGTGATGGAACTTGAAGGGCAAATCTTCTAGGGAGACATTTCCTATTGATGACATTAGTCAAAAAAGAAAGTTTGGAAATTATGTTTTGCATTACATGAACTCAAACTTTTCTTTAAAACTAATCTTGAGTTGAGGTTATTTGATGTTTGAGATGGCTAAAGGTACACCCCTTCAATGTTTGTCAAGCAGTAAACATCGCAGATGGGTTTTAAGGGTCAACACAATATGAACTAACTAGAACGAACACTTTGCTAGAAATCTCATTCCCTAAACCATTATTTACATGAGCGAATAATTATCACGTATGAATATGCATGGGGTCATGGTTAAATGATTGGATCGGTTTCCATGCATTCTTGTTTGTTTTGTTTATTTCCTTTTACGTTTTGTTTGTCAATTTCCCTTCAACGTTTTTTTCTGTTTTGTTCGTTCGTCCGTGTCTCCATTATAAATATAGCGCAATAATCAAACATTTTCTTCCAAAAACACTTGCTGTGTTTGGTATAAGATACATCTCTTTTCTTTCCCAGAAATCAAAATGACCTTTAAATTAGCAAGCCTTAAATAATAAACTGTAACTCATTTGTATATGTTCATGGGAAGCAGTAAAAGTAGACTTGCTGACTAATACCACTGATACCATAAAACTTCTGCTACTGTGTTTATGACTTCTCCTGACGTTGGTAAAAAAAAAAAATTCAAACGTAAATTCTTGGTATAAGTGACCGATGAGGCGAGATTAAATGGCATCAATTCAGGCCACTTACCCTAACTGCTACTTTGTCATCAATTTGAAAGAGGGTAGCAGGACATAACGAAGCGACCGCAGGGGCATGTTTCATAAAACTTGTTATCAATAACAATTACTATAGTTCAATACACACTTTACCGCAGCCAATCGAATACGAATATTCAATTCAATTCGAATGTATTGATCTATAAGGAAATTAGTGGCGTTTACATCCATTACCTGCTTCCTATTGATCACGATGCCATAGACTTTACTAGTTACTTCACTACATAGATAGGATATTGCACCACCACTAACCAACAAACATACATTAAGATGATATGTATGCCTTTACTTGAAATAGATACACAAGAATGCTTGCAGGATAAAACTTATTAAATATCCTGTATCTCATCTTGTAGTAATTTTGTTCGAGCCTGATAAAACTTCTAGAATCCACAATATCATTTTTACATAATTGTAAACATCAGCTCTAAATGTATTGTATATTTTTATAAACTCTAAATTTTCTGTTGTGTATTTTTTTTTTACAGACGACATTATTTTTCAGAAATGAAAACTGTCAATCTGGAAATGGCGCCAATCATGTGCGCTGTCTGGATAGAACCCTGGATAGGTCGGGTAGAGTTAGTCATGTGACATGAATGATACACATATCTCTCCTTAGATCATACCATGTGATATATTGGCATCTCATCTTGGTCCTGCATCTCAATATATCTCAAATAATACAACTCCTCGCATTTCATGAACAGATTCTTGATATTTTCCCGTTCGGTATATTCTATGTCGTAATCTCGATCCATCTCTCATTCTCTCTCTCTCTCTCTCTCTCTCTCTCTCTCTCTCTCTCTCTCTGTCTCCCCTCCCTCTCTCTCTCTCTCTCTCTCTCTCTCTCTCTCACTCTCTGTTTCTATCTATGTGTTTTTTTTTAATGTCTTTCTGTCTCCCCCTCCCTTTCTATTTCCATCTGTATCAAATACCTACATTTATCCTTTTATCTCTATATGTCTCTCTTTCACAAACAAGCTCACAATATTCCTTTCCCTTTCTCTCTTTCTCTTTCAATCTCACCGATATGTGTGTTTCTCTCCCCCTCTTTGTATCTCTCCCCCTCTCTCTCTCTCCATTTATATATCTCTATCTATCTACATATCTCATAATTTGTCTATCCATCTCTCTCTCTCTCTCTCTCTCTCGCTCTCTCTCTCTCTCTCTCTCAACCATACAAACGCACGCACAGACTATCTTTCTCTCCCTCCCCCCCTCTCTCTCTCTCTCTCTCTCTCTCTATATATATATATGTATATATATTTATCTCTATCCCTCTCCTTTGTCCCTTCTTTATGCCTCTCTCACCACTGTCCTTGCCCTCTCCCTCTTTTGCTTCCTCCTTTTTTCACTCTTTATCAATGACTCCCTTCGATTATGGTGCGGTTCCCTAAATGTCATCTGAGAGAGAAATTGTAATTGAAATTAAACCATATAAATATTGTACTGATAACTTTTCGACACCCTTTGACTGAGTCAGGTGAATTACATCATAATGTACAGTTCAAATACATGATATGATTACATTAATATACAATTGCAACATTCCTTAGTAACTCATTGAAATTCATTCAAGCAATCATGGAATGATAATGAGATAGAGAAATTTATTGGAAGGTAGATGGATAAAGGCAGATGGAATACGCTAGGTGGGAGTGAAGCATAAACAACGACATTATAAAGGATACTCAAAATAATATATTACAACGATAAGAAAACAACCAGGCTTATAATAATTGATATCATCTAACTGTTCGTATGAGTTAGTTATCTTAATTATGTAGTTGAATTTCATGTTTATGTTATCATTCGTATTTGCCAACTACAGAAATATAATTTAATGTTGCAATAAAAACACAATGCAATCCCACTGTACGTCGCAGAATGCCTCGAAATTTAAAAGGTGTAAATGCCTCTCTTTATTATCAAAATGAAGTTCTGTTCATTTGTCTTGTCTTGAAGAACGCAACAAATAAAAATATCACCTGGCCTCAACAAAATAAAAATAAATATTTGTTCTTGTTTCTTTCGTTTTTATTGTTTTTTGATAATTCATTTTAATTTTTTTTTCAATGATATAAGGAGATGATACAATACTTCTTCTCGTAATACTTAATATTGATATGCATAACCTTAAACAGCTTTTAAACATTAGCCTTTCCGCTGTTTTGATTTTTTTAAAGTTTGAATGAAAGATGTTGTTGTTTATAAGTTATTAAAGGGTAATCGATTAAAAGTGGCCGATGACATTTCGTTTTATGATACCCACGCGAATAGTTCAATCAATACTATGCTAAAGAAATATATATTTAGGTCCAAAATATAATGATACTGTCACGATCCGCATATAGCATTTAGTGGAGATCTCTGACGGCTGTGTATGCCGCAGATAGTCACACGCCTCCGATGGTTCGTTCAGCCGGATTGGCGGCAGTGCAAGGAGTCGTGCACCTATCTGTTTATCCACCTGAGAGAGAGAGAGGATGTCACCATCAGCTGGAGGGGGTACACGAGCAAGAGATTTGTAGCACCTAATTGACTATCAACGCTGCAACACCTTCAAACGCCCTTAACCTTAACAGGCAGGACGTGTACAGACAAACTATTAGATTATTAGCAAGAGCGCTCTCTGTGAACGATTAATTATAACACAAATGAACGTACCCTGCCCCCATGTTTCCTGTTTACGTCCTTTAAAAAGTGCATTCATACACTCTAAAAATAAAAAGTTAAATCACCAGTTAAAGACAACCAAGGGATGACCACTTTTCCAAAATGTCAGATTAACACTTTTGACCTGTTATAGATTTAACCTTTATAGTGTTGGGTCCACCGAATTCAAAGTGTTAATCTACCATTTTGAAAATGTGGTCACTCCTTGGTCCTTTTGAATGCTGATTGAACTTTTTGTTGTTGGAGTAATAGTTTCCCTTATTATATCACGTTTATATAATCGCTCGTATCTTTCAAGTAATATTAAATACAAACTTTATCACGGATATATTTAAGTGCAAGATCATCATAATATACGTATATATTCAATAGAAATCCCTATCGCCTCCGTCCTATACAAATATAAAAATAAACTATAGGAAAAGAAGCACCGCACTGATGGCGTCAATAAAACTAAACCAAATCGTGCGCCAAATAATCCCTTCGTTTTTTAATATTTATTAAAAGCGATCTTGGTATGCCTACAGTTTTCCCCCTCCCATTTGTTTTTATATATTAAGTATATTAAGTATATGGTTTTATCATGAATTAATGTCTTTTTTGGAGGGAATGCCATCTCTCTCTCTCTCTCTCTCTCTCTCTCTCTCTCGCTCTATCTCTCTCCCTCTGTCTCTCTGTCTCTCCCTTCACACCTCTGTCTCGCTCTCCAATGTTTGTAAACAGTATTTTTGTTATTTTTGTTATTTTCCCTCTTATTTCATTTATAGTTTTGTATTATTTTTGCCGTAGCTAAACATAACTATATGGGGCAACAAAGCTTCTGAAATATATTTTCATCATTAGAATGTAATAATAGCATTTGATGAAATTACTCCTGTCAATGCAAATCATTTTATTTCTGGTAGATCCTCTTCAAATCACGTGATATAAAGATTGAATATTATTTGATCGGATATTCTGGAAAGAAAACAATTAGAGTTGCTCATCATCGAGCATTACAGTAGTATAAAGAACTGCATTATGGGCAAGATATTGATACTGTCAGTTGAAATGGAAGACTGCACTTGATGCATTTAGAGGAACAAATCAGGAAGTGGATTTTTTGAACAACTTTGACAATTTCTTCACATAATCCTTTGATGGAAATTTTATGAATAATTCCTGAAGTCAGCATATGATTTCCTAAAAAGTATTGCACTGCTAAATAAATTAGAGGACTGTGAACACAAGGTTGCCTTTCTAGGCAGACCATATTGTGATGTATTGTCATGATTTTGTTCAGTTTAGAAATGATATTAGATTTGATTCAAACCCAGTATTATTTGCCTCCTCGAGTACATATCGATGGTTACACGTGTAGGTGAGAATCATATTCTGAAATGGGAATCCATAACATAAATATTTGCAATAAAAAAAGCTTAAATTCTCGCAAACAAAAGTATGGAATTATGTGATGATGTATTTTTAAAATGTTTTTATCCATTACAAATTCATTGAATTGCAATTTTGTTGTGGGGATAATAATATGATCCTTCCTTTCGCATGTTTGCAGCCAAGGGCAGACCGATAATAATAAACGATAGAAGCATGCCGTTCCTGAATTGGATTGTTCGTCAAAACCCTTATGGGAATATTGATATTCAATTTCACGATATGAATTGCTAAACAAAACTGAATATAACATAAGGCAATATACTTATCACAGAAGCTGCATGGGGAAATATAATGGTGGTATTTTTTTTTCATTTCAATCCCAAGAACAGGCATTGAAGCTTTCTTTCGAAAATAGAAGCGATGATTTGGAAGGAAACGAGAGTTTTCACAACATTTGGTAGCAACTATATGGAACATATATATAATACATAACGTCTTCTCTAAGCTTAAGCATATATAATCATACACGAATGAGAAAATTGTGTTTCGGTTTCCACCACATTCAAAGGATTGCACCAACAAGATTGTTCTATTTCAACACCTCAGGAGTATTTTAAATAAAGAAACATAAGAAGGCAAGGTGACATTGTGAAGAAAAGGACAATACATATTTTATTTTGAAGAGTACAATGTCAAACAGGACCACCAAGAGAAGCAGAAAAAAGAACCAGTATAGACAAATATAAATGCTTGTAGATAGAGCAATCCATCCTTTTTCAATTATTTAAATTTATTTAGATACACATGATTTTTTCCTGTTTCGATTTATATATTTCTCTTTTACTTCTCTACTTGGGTTCTATAGGAAAGGTATAACCAAACCAAACCCAGCCCAAGGCTACCTGTTTGTATATGGTGACTGGACCAAATATTCAGTCTTTTCAATCACAGGATCATGTGGTAACTAGACCAAATCCGTCGGAGAGACTGTATTTTTCATCACCCGAAATGTCGTGACTGGACCGAAATCACTGAAAGGACAGTAATTTCGATATCAACGGAATGTAATGAATGGTGACAAGACCAAATCTGCCAATGGGACAGTAATGTGGTGACTGGACCAAATCTGCCGATGAGACAGTATCCCACTACACCATATGTGGGGAGTGGGCCAAATCTGCCAAAGGGACATTAGTACTCGTCGCACTGGTTGCTTAACCCTTTGCTTACTGGAACCTGGTGGTCCCTGTGTTAAGCCTATGGGACTTAAACAATTCAGTAGTCAACGGGTTAATGGAAGTGTATGAGTCAGATGTCAATCACAGAGTAGAGTGATATGAATTCATCCTAACAACTGGCAATCAAGTCAAATTCTCATGGTCATCTTAATTATACACATTACAGGGCCCGGAAGGAATCGGGTATAATAATACCATCTGCCCAAGGGTGAATATAATAATGCAACGACCTGGCCCTTCAACACGATTGCTTTGTTTTCACCTGTCATTCCATTCCAATTAATTAGCTTTATCAGACGTTAATGCAGACAAATTAACGTTTATGATATGACTTTTACATTACACTGCAGGCTATGAAGGTGTGGACAAATGTGTTCTGCATAATATTATTTTCATCCCTAATGTACAGTTGATGTGTTTATTGTTTTGCATACGTAGACTGCCCCTGCATCTGTCCATCAAGTCGAATGAATTTAATATAAGGCCAGAATGAAGACAACAGCAGCAGAAATATCATTTACTCCATTAATCAATTAGTTCCACACAAAGTTTGAATCTCATGTTTTCAAGGCATTACTATAGGAAGCTATACGGCGAAAATCATATTAAAAACAAAATATGTTATTTGTATACATATATATTATATTCCTTTATAATCATTATATCGCAACTAATGAAGTCCGCATCGTCTGGTTTAGTTTTTGTTCACACGATGACATTCGGGATTCAATTAATTTTTTATTAATGATTCCTAAGCGTTTTCATTATGTAGTAACTTTCAGCATACTGATGCTTCCACGCCGGATCTTTCATTTAAAAGCCCCCCCCCCGTCCCCCAGAAAAAAGATGCTGATGTGATCCAGAAAAATTGTGTTTTGCTCTTCTGTTTGAAGATAATAATAATAAATATATTTAATTTTTATATAGCGATTAATACAAATGTCTCTAAGCGCTTTACAAATAAACTATTACCCGGTCATTGGATTCATTATTATTAGCATTAGCATTGTTGTTGTTTTGCCCCCCCCCCTCCTAATTTCATTTTTCAGTTTGTACGCCTACCAGTTACCAAATATCAACAATAACGATAATGAATCCTTCTCTCTGGACATGTATTGGAACCCTAGGAAATAATTGCTAGCATAAACAGTGGTGTAAAATACATTCGATCTCAGTTATTTCCCTTTGTTAGGTTTCATATCTCCTTTTTTGTATAAGGGGCGAGGGGGGGGGGG
>BEXV01000712.1:174049-186564 GCA_003118195.1 Hemicentrotus pulcherrimus
GGGGGGGGGGGGGGGGGGGGGGGTCATTTCAAAGGTCCGCAGGGAGGAGTAGAGTGAACGTTCTGAACCACACCATGCACTAGGTACATGTTTCAGAATGCAAATCATGTCTGCCTCTTGGAATCGAGTCTTATTGAATGTATTATTTGACCGATAGCCTAATTTGGTTCCTCAGTGAGAACACATTATTTATTTGTTGCTAGGCATTTTATTAGCAACGGGAACTAAGAGAGATATATCATTAAATATGAGGAAACCGCATCATCTGATATCACACTTCCTATTAAAAAAGTCGTCTGCTTGATGATAGCATCTACTCGCGGTTTATTCTATTCTTCACCTCACTATGTTACCATTGCTAAGGAGAAGACTGTGAAGACAACCCTTAAGAACCAAAATGTCATTTTAGAGCATATCAAAGTGTCAACTGTAAACTACTATAGCTTTTTGATGTTGTTAGAAAAGCTATTAACTTTGAATTTGGATATAATGATAACGATATTTATTTAGGTATTGGTGTGTATTGTAAGTTTCTGGAATCATCAAGAATTCCCAAACCTCAACCTTCTCTTTGAGTACGTTTCATATGACACCTCACATATATAAAGAAAATAAGATTCTGCTAGAAAGGAATCTCAAAACTAGTTGAACAGTTGGTATAAGTGGCGGCCATTTTCAGCACCATATCGTTATGGTTGTTTACCTGAAAATAATGCAGGGAGGTCCACTGAACACGTTGATACCGAACACTCTTTCACAATATTCCACAATATGGGCTTTTATACAGTATTTTGTATGAGTACATTGTAATTCTCGTTTTATTCTCTCAACCGTGGTACTGACCTACTCGAAAACAAGTATTGGTATTGAGTTACAGTGGATATACATTTATTTGGTATAAATCTACCTGCATTTCCAACAAGGTGACAATTACGATATTCAATGCGAATGCATGAACTGTGCTGTACAACACATAAAGGTAGGCTTTACTACTTCAGCTAGAAGGGATTAGACCAGACCGCTCAGGGAGCCAGCGAGGTAACTGTGACAAGTGGCTATCTCATTTACCTCAGCTCTCATTTAACATAAGAAAAAGAGGATCATGGGGGACCAACATGCACCGATTTGGGAAGTTTTCTATATAGAGGGAACAAGTAGCTACAAGTAAGACAGTGTGCCTTTAAGTTGCATAAACGCTGGAAAATGTGGCTGTTACAGGGAACAGCAAAAGACTAAAAAAGCATCTACTTAGATCAGGTGATGATATTGACGGTGAGGGTGGTGGTAATGGGATGGCAGTAATACTATTGGTGGTGTATTAGGTAAGGTGGTGGTGTTGATGGTAGTGATGGTGGTAGCCATGGTAGTGGTAGTGCCTTGCTGATGGAGATGATTATGATGTCGATGATTGTAGTGGTGGTTGTGAGGTAGTGGTCATGATAATGATGGTGGTGGTGATAATGGGACATGGCGGGGTCGATGCATGGTGATGGTGATGGCAGTGATGATTGTGATCGTGATCTTTATGTAACTTTATTACATTTTTTCTTCTTCTTTACTGTGTAATATGCAATGTTGTAATAATGTACTTGCTGTTTTTTTTTTTCATGAGATGTGGAAAAATAAACATGAAACTGACAGTTGAAAAAATCGCGATAGTAATGGTGGTGATGATGGTCATGATGGTCATGTTGGTGTTGATTGCGGGTATGATGGCGATATTGATAGTGATGGCGATGGCGATGGCGATGGTGATGGTGATGGTGATGGCAATGGTGATGGTGATGATGATGATGATGTCGATGGTGATGGTGATGGTGATGGCGATGGCGATGGTGGTGGTGATGGTGATGGTGATGGTGATGGCGGTGATGATGATGTTGATGGCAGTCATGATGGTGATGGCGGTCATGATGGAGATGGTGATGGTGATGGTGATGGTGATGGGGATGGGGATGGTGATGGTGATGTGGTGGTGATGGTGATGGCGATGTTGATAGCGGTGATGATGGTGATGGTGGTGGTGATGGTGGTGGTGTTGATGGTGATGGTGATGGTGATGATGATCGTGATGGTTAATGGGATGGTGATGGTGATGGTGGTGATGATGGTGATGGTGGTGGTGATGGTGATGCATGGTGATGGTGATGGTAATGATGGTGGTGTTGATGGTGATGGTGATGTGATGGTGATGATGGTGGTGGTGATGGTGATGGTGATGTGATGGTGATGGTAGTGGTGGTGGTGATGGTGATGGTGGTGGTGATGGTGATGGTGATGGTGATGGTGGTGGTGGTGGTGATGGTGATGTGATGGTGATGATGGTGATGGTGATGGTGATGGTAATGGTGGTGGTGATGGTGATGGTGATGGTGCTGGTGGTGGTGATGGTGATGGTGATGTTGGTGCTGATGGTGGTGGTGATGGTGATGGTGATGGTGATGGTGATGGTGATGGGGTTGGTGATGGTGATGGTGATGATGATGGTGATGGTGCTGGTGATGGGGTTGGTGATGGTGATGGTGATGGTGCTGGTGATGGGGTTGGTTTGAGTATTTGTGGGGATGGAGATGATTGTGATTGTGATGGTTGTGATGGTGATTGTTGTGTTGACGTTGGTTTGGTTTGATGGAAGTGTAGGTAACGTTGGTATTTGCAGCCCGTATTGCGGTGGTAATGAAATCTGTTTCGTAGTGGTGGGACTTATCGTGATAGTAATTTGGCGGTGGAATTGCTGCTGGTTTTACTGGTGGTATAGCTGTGTGGTTTGTGTGCTACTAATGGTTGTGATGACTTTGCTGATTTCGTGGCGTTAACTAACTTGTTGTTTAAGTTCCTGTTCGTAGTAACTTTTACACAGCCAGTAACAAATCTGCCCTATTTACCTTTTCAATTTCACCAAAACCTTTCAACTGGATTAATCAGTATAATTTCGTGTCTTATTTTACATCGCAGGCAGATTTTGTTCCCTACTTTTATGCAACGAATATTATTTTGTATGCACAATTTTATTATTTGTATAATTGTTTTGTTTTCCAAAAGACCCACAACTAAAGAAAGAGATGGAGGCGGCAGAGTTTTCCGTCATCGGGGACGAGCAAGAGGAGGATGATGACAACCTTGCGTCATCGTGGACCACAAGGAGGATCTACAAAAATCTTCTCCTGATCAGCAGTGCCTTCCTCTTCGTCTTTACAGCCTTCCAAGCAATGTCTAACCTTCAGAGCAGTATTAACTGTGTTGACGGTTTGGGCCTTGCCTCGCTTAGTACCATCTATGCTTCTCTCATTGTTTCAGGTGGGCTCACTCACATGCAATATTTCTGTCGCTGTTTATTGTTATATGTTTGTTTGTTAATATGTCTGTTTGTTATTTATTTATTGATTTTTTAATCGTTTTAATCACTATAAAATCGAGTTTAATACAAAGGTCCAACTCATAGGTTCATATATTTTGGTAAAACTGTATATGAGATATAAATGTTACAGTAAATCTATATTTTTAATTTGAGCACTATCTTTTTTTTACGTCATGTTATATTATGCAATTTATGTAAAGCGCACTGATATGTCGTCTAAGGACAAGAATTGCGCTTTATAACTGATACTTATTAGTATATACTAGTGATGACATATACTAGTGTTGTCAATTAAGGAAATATAAAAATGGATACCAAGGGCCTACAATTCGTTCTTGAATCGCTTTATCGTGTTTTAGGCTAAATAGTGATTATGCTGTGGATGTCTTGTTAATATATATAAATCCCTGTGGGGTATTAAGGGATGATGGCTCCCCGAGAAAACAATAAAATTGCCTTTTCATTGCAAAAAAAATATCTACGTTCCTGTACAAGCGAGAGGGAAAAGCGTTCGAGCGGTAAATTCTTCTTTCATTCTTAACCCCCAGAGGCCCATTTCTATTAAACCTTCTTAACCCTACGTTTTGATGGGGACGCATAATCTTTAAGGGTCGTATTTTTAGAAATATGTTTTCCCCTTTTCCTTCGCTCTGCGGTGGTTTTTTGAACCCCTCAAGTGCCGATTCGTATATACACCACTGATCAAATTTCACCTTAATTTTGTTCGGATAAATTGTTTTCCCATAAAAGATCAATTCATATATTGTTTTTTAATTTGAATATCTTAAACATGCTAAATTATTTCAAAAGACTCAATAACAGAAGATGTCTGAAGATTTGGCATCGTGCCATTTTTATTATGTGTTTTTTAATACTATTTTTTGTTGTACTGTGCTTGCTTTGTTTGATGTTATTGAAATGTTTTTGTTTATGTTATTTAAATGTCAGCCATGTTAATCCCCTCGGTGATGATCCGCCATCTTGGACTAAAATGGACATTGGTGTTGAGCGAGGCGTGCTACGCAATATACACTGCAGCAAACTTTTACCCCTCCTGGGCTACTCTTATACCAGCTTCAGTCCTCCTGGGGTTCGGTGCCGCACCCCTGTGGACAGCTAAGAGCACCTATCTCACTACCATGGCAGGGGCCTATTCAAAGCTGACAGGTAACTATCATGTCATAATAGTAATCATTTTTTTACCACAACGAAGGCTCATCAGTTTGGATGATAATCATTTTGTTATGCTAAGTTCACACATTGAAGTTCACACGCCTCATTGATGGCGCATTAAATCGGCGAGCAAAGCGGCGGCAAAGCGTAACAAAGCTTAATTAAAGCGTAAAGATCGTAATAGAGCGTGAGAAAGCTTCGAGCAATTCGGGACATTCGGCAAGAGCGTCATTTTTTTTTTAATGCTAAGTTCACACCGACGCCAATTGCCGCGCTTTAAATCGGCGATCAATGCGGCGTCATTTTTTCAAAAAATCTCACGATCTCCTGAGACATGTTACGCTAAGTTCACACCGACGCCGCATTGATGGCGCATTAAATCGGCGAGCAAAGCGGCGGCAAAGCGTAACAAAGCTTAATTAAAGCGTAACGACCGTAATAGAGCGTGAGAAAGCTTCGAGCAATTCGGGACATTCGGCAAGAGTGCCAAAAATTTAAACTCTGTTAAGCTTTCCTACGCTTTGAGCAAAGCTTTGATAAGCTTTGTGACGCTTTGATAAGCTTCAATACGCTCTCCCCGCTTTACGCAATGCGTGACAGATCGCCTCAAATTTTTAAACAGTTTAAAATTTGTTGGCGCTCTTGCCGAATGTCCCGAATTGCTCGAAGCTTTCTCACGCTCTATTACGGTCTTTACGCTTTAATTAAGCTTTGTTACGCTTTGCTGCCGCTTTGCTCGGCGATTTGAAGCGCCATCAATGCGGCGTCGGTGTGAACGTAGCATAACTGTTTAAAAATTTGAGGCGATCTGTCACGCATTGCGTAAAGCGGGGAGAGCGTATTAAAGCTTATCAAGGCGTCACAAAGCTTATTTAAGCTTTGCTCAAAGCGTAGGAAAGCTTAACAGAGTTAACATTTTTGGCGCTCTTGCCGAACGTCCCGAATTGCTCAAAGCTTTCTCACGCTCTATTACGGTCTTTACGCTTTAATTAAGCTTTGTTACGCTTTTCCGCCGCTTTGCTCGCCGATTTAATGTGCCATCAATGCGGCGTTGGTGTGAACTTAGCATACACATCTCAGGAGATCGTGAGATTTATTTTTAAAATGACGCCGCATTGATCGCCGATTTAATGCGCGGCAATCGGCGTCGGTGTGAACTAGGTAACCAGTTTCAATGTCAAATGCGGATTAATGTCTTGCTGAAGGAAGTTTAATAGTGCCTTGCTAGGATTCAAACCCCAACCCCTGGATTAAAGGTCAAGCGAATGAATCACTATACCACAAGACTTCCACACCCTCATGAAAAATGGAAACCAAATAGTTAACTTTCGTTTTAATTTTCACAAACATTGCGATGAAACCAGAACCCCGTTGCACAAAACGTACCATTGATGGTAACTTTGCAGTCAATGGTAACTACCTTGGTAACCTTGATTTCGATTGGCTGTGGAGCCCTGTTACCAAGGTAGTTACTATTGACTGCAAAGTTACCATCAATGGTAAGTTTTATGCAAAGGGGAGCAGTACAGGTTTATCCATCGTATGAAACAACTCTGTTTTTCATGTTTCACACCGATTTATTTTTTTCTTTTTGATTAGGAGAGACTGTTCCGTCCATTGTGTCTCGATTTTGGGGTATCTTCTTCTTCTTCTTCCAGTCATCTCAGATTTTAGGAAACCTAATCTCATCACTTGTTTTCAGACAAGAAACCTCCTTTGTAAACAGCACCCAATACCAATGTGGTTCGCAGGACTGCTACGTGGGTAAGTATAATCATTGCTAGACCAATAAGTCAATAGTAACTTAAACCAGATTTAGCTGTGCACACTAGTGTATGGAACGCGACGTGTCAAACTTTATATTCTGTGAACAAGAAATTGTTACGTTGATTCTGTAATAACATGACGAAACAAAATGCATAAAATGAAAAGGAGGACATAGTATTATTTCGACCTGATATATCAAATACATTGTTAAACTGCAGAATCTTGTCAGTGTCAAAAAAGTATTAGTAACGTAGTTCTCATTACAGTTTTGATCCTTTGGTAGAACTGCAGTGTTGTAGCGACAGAACTTAGCAGGAACTAACCATATTGAATACTCGGACGAAATGTATGTCAAAGTGGTGCCAATTTTAGTTTGATCAATTGAAATTTCAAAAAGTCAAAACTTGTTTATTTTTATAGCGAATCTTCCTCAAAATTCCAGTGATTTGTTAATTGCTCTGGGTTTTTTTGCAGAGCGACCTTTTTAATGACTCATTTTGTACATTTGTTCATATACACTCATTCGGTCAAACTTCAATTCAAATTAATCTAGCGTTGGTGACTTAAACTTAAACTTCAATTTCTACAGAGACAGGGGATGTAAATGGAACATATTGTGATCCTCCCGAAGAGAGTCTAACCTACACTTTACTCAGTATCTATCTCATCTCCGGTGTCATCGCCGTGGTCATCGTCGTCGTCTTCGTCGACAACCTTGGCGCAAGTCGAAAGATCAAAGACCAAGGAACGTTTGATTTATTCTGCGCGACGGCACGCTTGATGAAGAAAAAGAAGTTGATTCTAATCATTCCTCTCACAATTTATAGCGGATTAGAGCAAGCCTTCATTACAGGCGATTTTACAAAGGTTTGTTTCTTACCATTAATGCGCAATATCAAATAATCATGTTTAATAATTTTGGCTCGACGAGAGGATTGGGTTTCATGAGCAAGCATGCTCTGTATTTTTTACATTCATCATGGTGGAAGAACATCATGAAATCTTTCCTGAAAAACCTGTTGGTCTTCATATGACCAGAAATAGCGGTGGAAAGGTGGAAAAAGCCATATAACACAATGTGGCATAAAGACCACATGGCCCTTATGAAGATCAATACAACTTCTCAGTGCACAGAATCCGATGCCTTCCAACGTTGTCCACGTTGATTGCTTTCATATCATTTTTTTCACAATGCAAGTACTTGTAAAGAAGTCAAAATTATTTGCAATAGTTACAATGAACAAGTATATACCCAATAAAAGACAATGTGAACATAACTTATTTGACTATGATAAAATGTTGAACCTCCTTATTTCCCTTCCCGCACTCAAAATCTAACCCATTATTTTCCGACTTCTTTTCCACCTTTCTCTGTCATCCTCTTGCCATCTGTCCTCTTCTTCCGCCCTTTCTTTACCCTCCCATTTTCATCTTCACCCTCATCTTTATCTCCCCTCCTTCCTTCTCCCCATCATTTCCCGTCCAGTCATACGTGACCTGCAGCCTAGGCGTTGGCTGGGTGGGGTACATTATGATCTGTTACGGGGTGGCTGACGCTCTCTGCTCCGTGCTGTTCGGTCGCCTCGCCAAGTACACTGGCCTGGTTCCATTATTCTGCCTCGGCGCCCTAATCAACCTCTCACTCATCATCGCTCTCTTCATTTGGGAGCCCCAATATGAGGAACTCCCCGTTTTCTTCGTGATCGCTGCAGCATGGGGTGTTGCAGACGCCATCTGGCAGACACAGCTTAATGGTAATTATTGATAGACCTGTTTATAGAAAGATTTTCACCGATTTGGTTTCACTCGTGTAGGGTCGGAGCAATTAACTCACATGTTGCCCTTTCACAGCTTAGAATTATATTAATATAATAAGAAAATCGAGACGATTGGTTACCTATGATCCGAATTCGGTGTTTATTATACTCAACTCGAGCAACGTCTGAAAATTAGCATAGAGCGAATCATCTAATTTGCATATTCGTAAGAATCGGTCACAACATTGTGTTAACTTGTGCTTTCCCGACAAAGTAATATTCGCCATTGTATGCCCATTGACTCTCCTTAGTTTGCAGAGGCACAAACCCGTGTCAGTCGCGGTGCTTAACAATAGGGACTTTTAGATTCTGCATGACGAGAACGTGGACTGCCCTTTTAAGGCAATGCGACGTCACTGCCAGTGCCTTAAAAGGACGTCACATTTTGTGTAAATTTCAAATTAGATCACGTACCTGCAAATGAATGTTCCTAATCAATGGCTTTGGATTAATGATTAGGAGTCGCCCCCTCAACGTCCTACCAGTCTTCCTATTCAGTGGAATTGCGTAAACCCTCTGTTCGCATATGAAAGGTCCTAGGTTCGTTCCTAATTGCAAGGTGCTTACATCCTTGAACAACATAAGGGACTTTAAGATTTGCACGTCGACATAGTGGACTGCTACGTGTGGAGTCCTTTTAAGGCAAAGTGACGTCATTTAAGGCACTGCCAGTGGCTTATAACGAAGTCACACGTAGCAGTCCACTATGTCGGCGTGTAAATCTAAAAGTCCCCATTTTGTCCCTCACGATATTTACAGGTCGATCAAATCTGTACCTGGTAATGCTGTGTAAATAATAATTGCAGGACCCATAGTAAGACGAAGTTACATATCCATTTAGCTACCAAGAACAATTAAGACCGATTTGTTATTGTTTTGATTTAATTCCGATGATCTTTATTTCATTAGCTATTTAAACTATCGGGTCAAATGGGGCTTTTTTAAAAAGCATATTTATTCGTTAGTGACTGCATTTTACCTACGCGCAGATAATCAGTTAATAGCGCAGGACCGTGGTTGACCCAGGTCCCTTTTTTGTTCCCCTCATTGTTCATTTAAAGCTTATATGTACTAGTTTATAGAAGGGATAAGAGCACCCTGCAAGGTCACTGGACAGGTGGTTATCTCATCAACTCAGCTCTCAATATAACCCCATAAAAGAGGATCATGGGGGACCAATGGTCACCGATTACGCATAGTTTTCTAAATAGAGGGAGCAAGTAGCTACAAGTAGGACAGTGGCTTCAATATTACGGTTGACCACGGCATTTGTGCAGAAGGAGTCTTATAATATATATTTTGTTTAATGTAACTCTTGACTTTTCTATTTTGCCCTTCCTTGCCCAGCCCTCTACGGTATCCTCTTCCTTGATGAGCAGGAGCAGGCCTATTCTAATTATCGTCTCTGGGAGTCTGTAGGCTTCACAGTAGCGTTTGCCTACAGTAACTTCCTCTGTGTTTGGATAAAACTAACAATCTTGGTGTGTGTCCTCGGAGCAGGGATGCTGGGTTATGCAGGTGCAGAGTTCGTAGCAAGGAGAGACCATCGAGAGAAATGATATCAAACGCATCACAAAACAATAACGCAACATCGAGAATTTAGTTTTCGAGAATAAAACATCCACAATGATTATTATTGTACCGCTCAGTTGTATCCTCGGAGGGTTTCTATTTTAAAAAAAATGAGAATCGTTCTTGTATTGATGGCATGACGAAGACAAAAGAAAGAAGGACAAAAGAAGAAAGATCGGACAAAGTGACACATTACGAATCATAAGACAGAAGGAGATTAATTTTCGAAAAGAAAGACATTTGGAATATTCCTGTATAGTTGTCTCTCATCAAGATTTATAATCACAATTTGTGTAGTACGAATAAACGGTCTGCATAAACTCATTAACATGCAAGAAAGCAGGATCATTTCCCATGGATTGTGACGAAAGATAGAACTCATATCATCATTTCATCACCAATTAGATGAAGCTGTTCAGTTTAATTTATAATAATAATTATCATTACGATATACTTTTCTCTATGTCAAAAACTTAATACATGTTACAGGGAGTGCAGAACCGTTACACTCGGCGAGCAGCTGAGGAGAGATTACAGACTGGAGTGCTTTTGTGTTGTAAATCTCTTAATAGACTTTCAGTGCCACTATTTTCCTGGTTTTGTTTTGGAAGCCAAAAGAAGTAAATGGTTTACAAAAGGGCTTCTTAAAGTCCAGACCTCGGTACGCATCAGGACATACCAATTCGGACAGCCCGGGACGCGCATATTTGCAATTCATTCCCCGAGATAGAATCTGTTGAACATTACATGGCAAAATGGCCTGAGATTCAGAATAGAAAGGGCTATGCTCCTTTCTAAATAAAATTGTAAAAACCCTGAAAAGCTTCTAGAACTTCTAAAATCAGCAGATTAAAAAATACACGATGCAGTTGTTCGTTTCGTTCAAGAACGAAACGCTATGACCAAAAGCGACCAAAAGGTGAGACATACAAGTGTACAAGTGTACGGGAATTAAAACGTGTTTCAGAATGGATCAAAGCCAATAATTTATCTCTCAATCTGCAAAAGACGAACTACATGCTCTTCAAAAACATAATAAATGAATTTCGAGGCAATGTTGTTTTGAATTGTACAAAGGGTTTAAATACCAAATTTCTGGGAATAACGATAGATTAAAAGCTTTGTTGGAAGGAACACGTAGAAACTATTTGTAAAGTTATTTCAAGAAATATTGGCATTATAAATAAGGTCAATTTTTACTTTCCAATTCGTATATTATGATCCTCCCACACTTAAACTACGAAATTATAGTATGGGACAATTGCTGACTTTCACTTAAATAGAATTTCGTTACTTCAGAAAAAAGGCGCTGCGTGGTATGTGTCAGTAGTTATAGCAGTGAGTACCGGGACGGCCATAGGTTTTGTACACAATTTTTTTCTCTTGTCCTGTCATGTCTTGTCTTATCTTATTGTGTCAGTTTCCTGTCCTATGTGCCCCATTTTGTAATTCTGTTCTTTCTTTTTTTTAAAATTTCGATTATTTAGATACTCAAAAAAGGTTTATGAAAATGTTTTTGTATTATATCTATTTTACTGTGATTATTAAGACACTTTAAAATTAATAATGAAAATAATGTTCATATCGTATTTATTCTTGGGTTTTTTTTTCCAGTAGGTTCCTGTTTCATTTCACAACTGAACTTACTTTGTAAACTATGTTTTTATTGTGCAAATGATTGATGTATGAAATGGAAGAAAACAAATCAATCAATCAATCAATAATATACAGTATGTTTACGGGTTGCACCATGTGAGAGAGAGGGGGAGGATTGAGGGCTGGGGAATCCTGAAAAACGACTGTCTGTAATCTTTCTTTCTTGAGTGTGTATGTGTAGTCCTGAAAAAAGACTATTGGTTATCTTTCTTCAGCTTATAGTTCTAAGGAGAACTATAGCGCCGGTTTGAGAGGATGGGTTGTCGAGTGGCTAAGTGGATAAGTTTAACCTATGAAAAGCGTATCATCACGGGGAAAGGGTTTTTTGTTTGTTCTTATTCATATGCACAATGCTTGTCTTGAATGAAATTGAAAATAAAAAAATACGGAACCAAACAAATGAGAGGGAGAGGGAGAAATTGATTTCCTACGATTTCCCATTAGATCAGATATAGACCTAAATCAAGCCTCATGTTCTTCAGTATACAAGTTTTTGTGCAGTAAATGTATGCAGTAGATTGTCTGAGTCTGAAACAAAATTCACCAATCAAGTGTAGTATACGATTGACCGTAAGAATTTTCGGGTGAATTCATTTCATTTCATTTCATTTTATTTATTCAACCAGTATAAAAACATTTAACAATGAAAATACAATATGCAATATAGGACCCCTAATAAGCAGAAATCTGCTTGTAATCGGGGTCCTGCAAACAAACAATAACAAGATAATGCACATAAATTAACAATACAAAGTAAAGGACTTACGTAATACAAGTACGCACCCATACATGAACACACACACGCACGTTCATAAAGAAGGTTACAGAGAGAGAATGGAAGGAAGCGAAAATAGGGCAGAAAGAGATAAAAGTAGAAAAAAGATGGGAAAGAGAAGTACCTACTCAACCATGGATTGAAAAATACTTTTTTTATACATTGATTTAAAAATGGTAATTGTAGAACTGGATCTTAGGTCATAAATCAAGGAATTCCACTCCCGTACCCCCAACAAATGATATAGAATTATACAGTGAAGTTGAACGACAGAGTGGGTGATGTAAATTTAGACGTTGACGAGTGGGGTAATTGTGAATAGAAGAATTTGTTTGGAACATATTATTAAAAACAGATGGTAACGGGTGTTTATGAAATTTAAACATAAATATACATG
>BEXV01000713.1:42209-56715 GCA_003118195.1 Hemicentrotus pulcherrimus
AAGTTTAGGGTTAGGGTTAAATCAAGACCCCTAATAAAAACAAGGGACACGCTCTCGGCGGTCTCGCCTGCATTACGCAATTCGATACGATGAAAAATTGAGGTTAGAGCATTACTTATAGGCAGGGTGGCCCATTTACAGGCCCCCAAAAATGCAATCCTCTGAATTTAATTACATTTTGAAGTTAATATTGACTAGTAAGAATCATCCGAAGAATTATTTACTATTAATTGTATCACGATCGATAACATGAATGAAATATGAACAAATTAATCAAAAAAGTTATTAATTCTCATATTAAAGGTATTACAAAGTTTTGGGAAATTTTGAAAAATGGGTGGATAGTGATTCTTTACAATTTTGATATATTTGGATGCCCCTGAGGATGTATCGAAATCACTAGAAATGTTAGACCCTAAAACACATCTGCTTTCGAGAAAAATTGAATATAAAGATTTATAGGTGCTCCCGATAAATGTTGATGAATTTCAAAAAGCTCCTCCGGCCGTACAATGGTAGCTGCGACAATGAAAATCTCAGAATATGTAGTTGTGATATATAAATTCCGAACGGGAATAGCTGATCGGTCGATTTTAGTCAATAAACATTGTTTTGTAGCTCAAATAATATCTTCACCTTGAGAGGAAGCTATTCAACATAAAGTGTTTATTATTTACAATTTCATAACTTTAGAGTCTATTTCGACCGCGACAACGAGCACTGAATAATATAGGATCGCATATGCTTCGAATATGTTCATTTGAACCAAATTCATGACCCCATACCAAAACTTTGTATTACCTTTAAAGAGAAGGTTGAGTTCTGGGAAGTGGTGAAAAATAATTTGTGAGCGTTATCATTGTTATTATGCAAGGGTGGAAGAACATCAGATTAAACATGTTCCCTGAGAAGCATGGCTCTTCAAATGCCTTCATATTCTAAATTTGACATGAAACATTGTAAAAATCGGGGGGTAGGTTTTTTCGCCATGTGCTCGTGTAGTCCCATATACATCATTCTGCGTACATTGCTTGTAACTTTGCCAAGATTTGGCCCAATTTCTTATCATTTTGAAGATTCCAGAACCTTGCAATACACACAAATACTTATATACTAGATGATCAACCTTTCTGATAGATTCCACACCGTTTCTTTCACAATGCAATCACATGACCAGAACTCAACTTCATCTTTAAGTTGTGAAAACATAATCCAAGTTCACTGACCTTTGACCTTGTGACTTGAATTTGTGTCACATGATTTGTGATACTTGATAAAGCTTGGGTACAAGTTTCATGGAATTTGAACAATTTTGAAAATATGCTAAAAATTCAAAATCTTGATGTTGATGCCACAACACAGTCTAAGTTTGTTGACCTAAAATGACATGTGACCTTAACTTAGTGACCTGAAATTCCACTCACATGATTGGGGATACTTGATAACCCTAAAGTCCAGGTTTCATTGACTAAGAACTTATACTTTCAAAACTATATCACAAATTCAAAAACTTGACCTTGGGTCAAGTTTTTGATGTTGACGCCGCCGTCGCCGTTACCGGAAAAGCGGCTCCTATGTCTCGCTTTTTGCTACGCAGGCGAGACAAAAAAAGCCCCAATCTGTGTCGCAAAAAAATAACGCAACCGGGTAATACATTGTGACAATGCGGAGAGCCCCTCACTGCAATTAAGATTTTAGTTGTCTCTCTAGTCCTCCTACGGTGGACATACTGTGTATGAGGGCATGGTCGAATCTCTTTGGCAATCACTAAGGATCGCGCCATCACTCGGCTTAACATTTATAGTCGGCGAATAACAAAAATCAATATAGGGTCTGGAGCAGGACTACTCAACTGGCGGCACGCGCGCCACTTGTGGCGCTTGCGGTCAGTCGGAGTGGCGCGCGGCTGTTCCAATAAATAAATAAAAAGTGAATTAAAGATTAAAATCATAAATGAAAGAAAGAAAAAATTTACAAATTATATTTTAAAATTAAAAAACTCATCAAAATCAAAAGGTCGCAGTCGAAGTTGAGCCCAAAATGTAAGCAAGCCATTTTGTTTGTTTGATTTTCACTTGAGTTTGACATTTTCCGCGTTTATTGCACCAAAATAACTACATATTAATTAACTTCCAGTGTAGATTTTAGCCAGGAATTGTACTAATTATTTCACACTAATATGAAATTATGATTTATGTTTTATGAGACAAAAAGGTGTTTAAAATGCCACATCTTGGCCTAAGAGGCCCACTTCACTACTTGTAGCTACTTGCGCCCTCTCTATATTAAACAATGCCTAATCGGTGACCATTGGTCCCCCATGATCCTCTTTTTCTTATGTTAACTGTGAGCTGAGTTGATGAGATAACCACCTGTCCAGTGACCTTGCAGGGCGGTCTCATCCCTCCTGTAAACTAGTACTGATAAACTTTTTTAAAAAGCCCTAAAATCCACTAGCTCCCGGGGCTTTGCCCCCTGCACCCCACCCGGTATCGGCTCGGTCGCTACGCCCCTCGCAACACAGTCACCAAACATACAGGTTGGCACTTCACCGGCAGAGCCTGGTTACGCCACAATATCAATACCTTTTTGTATAATCTATTGAAATCATGTTTGGAATTTAAAATACATCATGATTATTTTTGCACATTTCAGAGAGTGGTGGACAGGGCTTTGTCATTGCCTTAGGATAACGTTACGAAATTCTTAGCGATTGTGTTCCTTTGAAATAGTTTGACTTGGTTGAAGAGTTCATATCGGAAGCAGCTAGATAAAGACGTAACGTACGTTATCTCATTTAATTCCACTTTAGAGAGCAGACCTTTGAAATGGCAATGCGAAATCTCTCGGTGCAGTCGTTACGGCCCATTCCCCCGAACAAGCAGCTTTCTCTTGCATGGGACAACATTGACGTGACGTTCTACCCGAAACGGTCCTGGGGAGAACTTTGCAGAAGACAGCAACAAACAAATGAAAAGCGGATACTGAAAGGAGGTAACCCCCTCCCCACCCCCCGATTTGTCGGTATCCCTGCATTATTTCCTCTTAGCATGCACTAGTATAATGACGATCTCATTTCGATATTTTAATTTAGGGACTAGCCATAACAGTTTTAGCTGCAAAAATATTTTTTTGATTGACCCTGAGTCTGTTTTTTTTATCAGATCGACGTGACTTTTGTAGTTAGAAACTTAATAGTGTTCTTCCCCATTTGTATTCAGTCTTTATGAATAGCAAGGCACTCTCTCTTTTAAATCTATGTTTTAAGTTAAACTGAGGGCTGGGAGCTCACCAAGCGTCCGTGCTTACCATTTGGCCCAATCCTATATCATGTTATCTAATTCATATCAAATATTCATTAATTAAGCATGTAACTACTGAATTGAAGACAAAAAGGTATTACTGTCACATTCATGCGCATGGATATGTATTGTTTGACATGACGATATAAAAATCAATAAAATCAAATCGAACTTCTGTCATATCTTCTGGAATTTTTTGGTTTTTTTTTGTTTAACTGGATATATACTTGAATAAAGTAATATTTTTGTTAATCCATTTGAGGATTAAAACAGATTGCTTTCATTCTGAGGAAAACAAAATGAATTGAAACTTCCATGTATATTAATAGTGAAAGTTATTATCTTATTGAATGTCCTTTGTTATTCATTTTCCTTTTTTAACATCATGTATCTATATTATTGTGGATTGTATCCCATCTCTTCCTCTGTTTAGTTTCAGGAGTAGCACGTCCTGGAAAGTTGATGGCGCTCATGGGTGCAAGGTAAATTTATCATACTATCCAACATGTCGAACATGCCCTTCTCTGTGTCTTGCACTCTTCTTTTTGTCTGTGTATCATTTATGATTAGGTTTCATTTGTGCCTAAAATCATATTCACAAAGAGTCGCCTGAAACTTTTAATAGATGTAATGTTCATTACAGAAAATGGGCCGAAAATAAACATGCAAAGCAATTTCAGTGCACAAATATTAGTTGATACACGTTTATTGAATACACACACAATAACATCTTCAATGGAGCCTCGCGTATAGAATATGTTCCCTTTTTGCTTTAAAGCGTACCGCCCTGCAATATCACAGGACAGGTGGTTATCTCATCAACTCAGATCTCAATTCACATATAAAAAAAAAGGATCATGGGAGACCAATGGTCACCGATGAGGTAGCTACAAGTAGGACAGTACGTGTGGCTTTAAGCTTCGAGTAATTTAACCTTTTATTATATGAAATCAAAAATATATCTGGGGATCGAGCCCGGCCCCCTGAGAGGTCAGAATGACTGCATTAGTGTTACCAACACCGGTAAAGGGGTACTTTTCGTGCGACAAAGTCCGGCCCGAGAACTGTGAAAAAGGGGGTGTATTTGACTTTTCACCCGGAGATTTCTGTAAAAGGGGTGTTTTTCTTTCTCTCATCTCTTTGGACTCCCGAGAAATTATTCCGAATTAAGGGGAGTACATTGAGCAATTTTCCTGATTTAGGAGGGTCTCTAAGGTAGGAAAGCCCGCGAAAGGAGGGTTCGGAAATGTTGGCAGTCCTTGCATAGGGGGTGCTTTCAAAAAGAGGGTACGAGCATATGCGTAACTTAAATAACACTGAGTGGGGGGGGGGGGGGNGCACATATTGAAAGGCTAATAAGTTTCACCCCTTTAATCAAAGAATAGATGACAAAATATAATCGATGATTTCAATGATAAATTGATTTCACTTGAAATAATCACACTACTGAGTATTGAGTATTCTGTTTCTACTTTCCCAGTGGTGCGGGTAAAACGACTCTGCTGAATGTTCTTTCGAGGCGACGCACTACTGATTTAGCCGTGAGTGGTGACGTGCTGTTGAATGGAGGACCGATGTCTAAAATTGACGCATCGGTGGGAGAATTGATCGGCTATGTTCAGCAAAATGATTTACTGCCCCCGACGCTGACTGTGCGAGAGTATCTTACCTTCTCGGTTTGTTTTCACTTTATCTTGTTTTTTGTTTTTTCTTTTCTTTTCTTCTTTTGCATATTTTATGTAAGACGCGTATAGGTTGTCGTCATGGCTTCGATTTTGTTTTAATTACAGCAAACGAAAACTTGTGGATATCGGCCCTCCCTAGGCCCTTGAATTCCTGTTCCATACAATTTGATAGCATTCATGTTCAAAACCGATATAAACTTGAATTGCTTTTAATCGGGGGATAAGCCTCTATAGCATTGCATTTTGGAACATCTTAATTTTGACCCCCCCCCCCTCATCCCCCCGGTAATTCTTTATCCCGAAACTGCAAGAAAATTATGAAGTATTGGTCTAATATCATAAATTGAGCTTCGTTCGTTCGTGTCTCCTTATATAGGTCAAGATAAATTCAAAGTTCCTAAATTAAATCTTGATCTTCGGAGTGGTTGCTACAACTGGCCATGTCAGACATGTGTCAGACTGAGCTGTAGCTACGTCTCTTATTGTCTATCATTATGATTTAGCAAAGACCTGTTCGATATCATACTCTTTTGCTTGCTTGCTCGCATGATATCTGCAATAGTTTATATTCAGGCTTCTGATGTTTATGATTACTTTATTATCATTAGGCTACTCTCACTTTGGGCAAGCTGAACTCTCGACAAATCGAAGACAAGGTGGATGAACTTCTGTGCAAGGTATAGTGAAGAGATGAATGGCACTGAACATTTGCTAGTCTAACTATAATAAAGCACATTCAGGTTTTCTACTAGTTGGCCAAAGATAACGACGATTAATCATTAAACTGTGGGTGATATTATCGCAGGTGATGCGCCTCTGAAAAGTTCATCATACAGCTTATCAATCAGTTAATAGCCTATTCATGTAATTTGGGTGTTTCCAGTGGGAAAAAATATATAATAACGAGCCAGGACCAACAGTGATTTTCACTATCGCATGTATTTCTAAAGTAGTGTTTTGTCGCTATTCTATTAACATTGTCGAGAGGGGTCGCATTCTAATATTTTCGGGAGATGAAAAGGTTTTGTGTTATTCCTGGTCGGGGATTGAAAATTGTGACCCAAATCGCATCTTATATTTTCCGGATCTCGTCATATTGTTAAATAATTGTGAAGGGCTCGATATGGTGGCTTCAGGGCCGATCGATTATTTTCGTTAAAGGGTTAGCTTAGTTTATCAAGATAAGGTGGACCGGTCACGGTTATATACCAGGGGCAAAGTATTTTTTTTAAGTCTACCACCTTCACTAGATCTTCACTCTTCACATTGCTTCTTTCCCGTTAAATTTTACCCGTTGTGGCGGACAGTTTTCCCTTTTAGAATGTGCTGATTCACTGATTGATGTCGGCCATATTCGCATTTCTGGAAGCGAAAGAAAGAGGGTTTCCGTAGCTTGCAAGGTACGTAAAAGTTCCTGAAAACAGGATTTAAAAAAATAATGGAGAGAAAAAGAAGAGGAAGAGGAAAAGAAGGAGAAGAAGAAATATGTGTGACTTTGTGTGTGTGCGTGTGTGTGTGTGTGAGAGAGAGAGAGAGAGAGAGAAAGGGGTAGAGGGAGATGGAGCTTACCCATCCAAGAGAGCCAGGTAATCCTATTATTTTTCAAACGTTTTTTGATCGTACATGCTGAAATAAGGGATATTTATCGTCTGTTATTTTGATTATGAAGGACATTATTTCATCAAAAAGGTTCATTTTTAATAGATTTTCGTAAATTGGAAGAAGATGCATTTCGGTAGAGTAACTCTTGGGAATACATTGAAATGGATATGTTTTGACTTTTGTTGAAAAGAAAGGAAAAAAGGGAAGAGAGAGGGAGAGAGATTCCGCGTTTGTTCATATGAGAAAGCATAACTTGTTTGTTTGACATTGTTGCTTAAACAGTGTCTTGTCCATCATTCTGTGAACATGCAGAAAGCCATATTATTACCATTAACTCTTCAGATTTTCTTAAAATGCTGACTTTACGCATGAAATATCTCCATACCAAAAGGACCAATATACAGCAATTGAGATGATAGCCTAACGCCATTATTACATGTGTTTTTATCGTTTATTAAAAAGAACCATGGTAACCATGTTTTTTTGTTGTCCAAATTACCATGCACAATTGTAACCATGGTATCAAACAATGATAAACATAGGTTCGTAAAACAATGGAATTCATTGTTTGATATCATTGTTTTACCATGGGGGATGGTAATTTGGACAAAAAACATGGTTACCATAATTGATTTTTTTGAATCAGATGTTTTCGGAACGGCGAGTGCTACTACTGGATGAGCCTACGACAGGGCTAGACTCAAGTGTGGCCTATTTCTTGATTCTTACTCTACGATCTCTGTGCGACATTGGGTACAATATCATTTGCACAATCCATCAGCCCTCATCTCAGGTCTTCAACATGTTTGATACGTAAGAATATGTTACCACATTCTTTTCTTCCTAACTCCAAAAGGAACCACCAAGATATATTTTGCGCCGTATATTTGGGGTTCTATTTATACCGGTGTAGATATGTCATTGTAAATATACTCTACCTGGAAATGAAGCTCGGGTGTCGCGATCTTGCGAAAACGTCACCGGTCTGTGGATCACATGGTTCGTGGTTTGAGTCACTATTATCCTTTGACAAAACAATAATCTACATTTGCCATTCTTCACCAAGGTGTAGTAATTAGCAACTGGTAGGAATTTATTCCTTGAATGGTTTCAGCGCGTTTGAGCATCCTAAATTATGGATTATCATTATTCAACAAAATATGATTAGCAATTACTGATTAGATTTGTCAAACGCAAGAGCATGGACGTTAACTCCAAATATAAATAGTAAATGGTTCAATTTAAACAAAATATCAGAGCTCTATGTCAAGCCTCGAGGGTAAAATGTGAGGAGTCAAATTATCATGCGTAACCTGTAAGAGACTAAAATGGCAGAGGTAAAACGTCAGAAGTAAAAATGTCACAGGTAAAATCTAACAAGTTACTCACTCTTTTGTTTTCTTCTTTTAAACAGTTTATTCCTACTTGCAGAAGGCCGGTGCGCTTATTTTGGCGCTAGAGCTGAGGCTGTCGGCTACTTCTCTGATATTGGTTATGCTTGCCCTGATGTCTTTTCGCCAGCGGACTTCTTTATAGACGTCTTAGCCATCAAGCCTGGTAAAGAGGAAGCTTTACTGGCCCGCGTCAGCGTAAGAACAAAGAACGTTTAATTCATTCGAAAATCATAATACAGAAACGGTATAATGACATAGAATGTTTTTAGTCCGGTTAAATCCATAAGGCATGAGCCTCTATCCGTGTATTTTATCTGGACAAACTAGGAAGATCCTTGATGTATTGGGTATAGTTCCGTACAGTGTGTGGAAAATGGTAAAAGACCCGGAGGGGAATGACACTGCAAGAATTTGCTAGGATGGCGGACGACAAAGATAATGTGGAACAAGGTTGGATTCAAAATCCGAACTTAAAGATACTAAGATAGAACATCCGAACTTAAAAGATACCAAGATGGAATATCTAGAAAGGCAAAATGTAATATATTCCCCACATCTACCATGCCTAATTGCCTTTTATTCCCACTTGTAATAAGTAGGTATAGTATTATTATGTATTGTTATATACATTTCTTTTTTTTAATTGTACAATTAAGCGTCAGCTTTGGAACATATTTGGAATAAATAAAGTGTACATATGTGTAATTACTTATTAGCATTAATTAATCATACCCGCACATTAATTTTACAGAAAATTAGAATCTCGATACATTAAATTTAAACAATGCCATATAGAGGAAATGCATTCACCCAAGAACAAAAACAAAAACAAAAACAAAACAAAACAAAACATATGGTATGGTTTGTTTTTCCCGATTTAATATTGTGGTCGTAAACTTGTGTCTACGTATTCTCGTCACGCGATATCGATTGCGAGAATTCTTATTAGCATATTTTACGTCAGGTGTGGTATTTTGAAAACTGTTTAAACTTCTTTGTTAATTTTTGTTAAGATTACGCCCCCGAAAGACCCATTTTCATTTTCAAACTAGGCGTTGTGGCGTGCGCCTGTAATCCAGCTAAAAGTGGAAGTTACAAACTGATTCAGCCGAGGACGCAGATTCGAAACTGAGTCACGTCTTTCGGATGGTGACGTTCAAAGGTCGGTCCCCAGACGTAAATAATCATATCTGATTGATACACGTCTGTAAAAACCCAATACACACACACACACACACACCCATTTTCATTCATTCTTCAATGAGAATCATTGTTAAAATATACTCTCATCCAATCACCTTAAACGGTTAGTTTAAGCGGAAAGCTTCGTGGACTCTAGCCCATATTCGTTTAACATCATCAATTCATATTCACTACCGTATTACGAATATTTGACATAAAGTTTGTGCATGGAAAGCTATTTAATTCCTTTTTTTTTCAAATGAGTATATTTTTGTGCTATACCAGAATTCGAACAAAACTTGGCGTACCCATTGTTGCTCGCATTTGACTATACGGCTATACTGCTCGAGAACCCTGGTCACCCCCCCNTCCCATCCCCTCCCCGCGGCTTGTGTAATCAAGGCTATCTTATATGACATATTTTGAAAAAATGTAGTCTATAATTTTGAATTTACTTAACCCCGCACAATATAAGATTAAAATCTCACGGAATACACTCCAGGCAAGGGAAGACTTCTACAGCAAGAAAAGTACATTTTAAACTTAGAATCAAAATCATAAATTGTTGTATGGTCTGATCGATTGGATGGAACAGAAACATACGCATTAACCAAGGTGATGGAAAAGACAATCGCATCTTTAGAAATTTGGGTTTAAATATGATGAGTTTAACATGGAAAGATTTTAAAGCAGATATATTGTAAATGGAAGGGCTTTAATAACAATATATCCTCGTAGGAATAGCTCAAGAAAGAAAGGCGAAATATCTGTCGGTCATATATCAAAATACATCAGAGCCTCTTGACAGATTTGAAGGTAATTAAGTAAAAAAACCGAAAGAGAATCCGAGAATCATCCGGGAGGAGAACATAAATACTGTCCATCCATTCATCATCATGAATAGTCTGCAGACACAGACTCTATTTTATGAGACACGGTAGCGGCTGAAGTACATAGTCTATTGTCAGGTGAATGTAGTCTCATATTGCAGACACCGTAATACACATAACGACTTCCTTGCAAACTACATCATGATTTACTCATAAGAAGGAGATAAAAAGATTCATTTTCGAATTGATGCATATAGACTTCACAAAAACAAAACTATGTGATCACAAAGCATTAGAGTTGAAACTTTACATGTTTTTACAATGTGGATGTAATTTCTTAAATGCCTGTACCAATTTCTTTTACTGATCTCTGAAGGACATCGCTGACACTTTTGATGAATTATGTTTCCCTACGATTTCGAAGATAGAATTCGACTTAGAAAAAGCAAGGGAGGGGAAAGATGAGGTAAGTTTTTGTTTTTGTTTTTATCTTCTTTAGGTTTGTATTTATATTGTTATGTGCAAGGTGTTTTAGGGGAAGAATATCAAAGATATATCATATGAAAATCTTGTATCGCTCTTTCTTGTATACATTCTTTGAAAAAGAAGAACAACATCTCAAAAATGCTTATAGTGAATGTTAAACATCAACGGTATCAATAAGATACTGATACGCTGTGACATAAATTTCTTATTCCAGTGTACAAATAAAAATTCTTATAATCGTTCCAAGTTGTGAAAAACTTAATAGTTTATGAGAGTCTTACAGACACATGAAACAAGTGGTCATCCTCATTAACTCAATAATGTCAATTAGAGTCAGTGGGTCTGAAAGAGAGAGCGAGAGCGAGAGAGAGAGAGAGAGCAAGAGAAAGAGGAGAAATGTATTTGGAATAGAAAAATAGAAGAATAAGAGAGTTTGGATGAGTGTCATAGTGCCAAATTCAGGTATTGTTAAAAAAAAGAAAGATAAGATTTAAGCTTAGATTTGAAGGTCTCTCTTCTTAAATTGAATGGTAAATTATTCCAAAAAGAAGGTGCTGCAGCTGAAAGGGCCTTCTCCCCACAGGCTACTCGCGTCTTGGGGATCTTAAGAAGATGCTGGTGTAATGATCTTAGCCCGATCTTAGACTACGAGCTGGCGCATAAGGCATAACAAGGTTTTGTAAATAGTTTGGTGCCAATCCATTTACAGTCTTATATGTGAGTAGAAGGAGTTTGAATTTTATTGGCTTGCGGATTGGCAACCAGTGCAGCTTTTTTAAGAACAAGAAAATGTTATCATATCTAGATGTCTCTGATAGAAACCCTTGTGCTACTCGTTTTTAACAAACCATTGTTTGGTGCATTTTTAGAAGGGAATTCACCTTCCTCAAATCGAAAAGAAAGTTGGCTCGGTCAGACACAAAAGAATGAATAGTGAGAAGTTTGAGAAAAAACGGGATAAATACAAAATCAGTTATATATGCGATGATCATAGTTTTTTGTGTGTGCAAAGGGCATTGTCTATTATATCACGCTTGCCCACTGGAAAGACATGCTTGATACATTATGGATCAACAACATTTTTTACATGACCTAAAGTTAGCAAAATGTCTGTTCTACTTTATAAAAGATAAAAAGGGGTGATAAAAGAAAGAGTCAACCAAAAGTGAAGGTTCTGTCTGTACAACTAGGGCTACCAGTCCTTAATCTCAATCTGTTTTCATATTGCAGGAATCGTTGGTAAGAGAAGACGCGGATACATGGTAAGATTTTAATGTTCCCTATCATGTTAACATTTACAGGTTATTGTTTCAATACCACACACTGGTGCAAAGACACACACATGACAAGACACACATGTTTGGTATCAGAGGGTAAAAGGGTTAAACATAGTGACGATGTGACACCAAAACCACGTCACCGCGTGGCCGGGCGCATTATCTTGTTTTCATTAGACATCGATCTTCATATTATAGACATCGATCTTCATATTATAAAGTGCGTCCCAGAAAATACGAAACCGAGAATTATCAATGTTTTATCATAACTTAATCACAATTATATGTTCAGATACCGCTCGCCGAATGACTTTTTGGTTCCCTCTCTTCTAATTGTTTCTAATCGCTCGTGCGTGAAATATGCATCATAATGAGTTGCACCAAATGAAAAGGGAGGATCAAAGCTTTACGTATATGTTTTATTAATTAATTATGATTGTAATTAAGTTATGATAAAACATCAATTATTCTCGGTTTCGTTTTTTATTTTCTGGGACGCACTGTATAGTTTATAACTGCCCTGTTTATAAACTTCACTTTATGTCCAGTTGAAAACCATGTGAAAATCCGGTGTTTCATGAGGTGGTATGCTGCCCAGGTTTACACATAAAACCTATTTACGTTCAGGTTTAGATTTTGGGAATGTTTGTTGCATTAGTTTTACTCATCTTCAATATTATAAAAAGAAGATTCACTGATACTTTTTCCCCCAATAATCTTTTTAGCAATCAAAAACACGGAGTGCAATTTTTAATGTGATTTGATTTTGTCACAATAGGGTGATTATGACTTCAATGTAAATATTGTGTTGTTATTATTATTGTTTTTTTATAGTTGTTATTATATGTTATTGTTATTATGATCATTGCTAGTACTAAGAAGATATGCGTATGACAATAATTACTTGACAAATAACCTATTGAATACTGATAAACCGCTGATGTTTAACCTTCATTTCAAATCAGTCAGCTGCCTTGGTTTGAACAGTTCGTCTATCTTTTCTGGCGAAGTTCAGTGGGTGTTTCTCGTGATCCTAAGCTGAACATTCTTCGTATCATACTCATAGGGGTGAGTCTCCGCCGTATGGCTTGATGTAAATATTTCAAAGTTACAGGGCAAACCCATGTTGGATCGTCGTAAAAAGGAAGAAAAAAAGGGGGAGAAGAAGGAAAAAAGATTGTGTCGTACTTGTTGATGAACATGGTTTCCGTTATTCCACCAGCCCTCCCGGCCAGGCAACCTTGCTATAAAGGATAGATTGTGCGTAGTTCTTGTTTCTTTTTCTATTCTCAACAGATTTTCCGACTCTATGTCCTTCGTGGAAAGAACAACTCTATAGGTTGTTTTTTCACCATCATGTCTTTAAGCAATGAAAGAAATTAGGAAAACTTGAACATAAATCTTAAGCAGGTAAATTATATTATAACTTCAAACAATAATTGTTATACTTTCGAAGCATGTTGATAACATTATTTGTGCAGTCTAAGTACGAAATGTTATTGTTTTCACTTTTTAGACAATAAAACACAATAGACTGCAAAAGTAAACATTTAATACCCCAAATATATTACAATGTTAAAATTATTCTGAGATTGCTTTTGTCATTCTTGGGTCTCTTCGTATGAAAGCTGGCTGTCTAAGTGTAGTTAAAGAACTGTCCTTGGGGGATTGATAGGAAAGTTAATATTCTTACGAGATAGCAATGTGTATTACTAGTTTAACATAAACTTACAGCCTGCATTACTGTCATGAGCAGACTAACCTATCCCTTCGAAATAATGGTGATTCTTCATTGTTACTTATTGGGTGCCCGTTATACCTCAGTCACGCCGCAGTTCAGGCCGACTGCAAACCGACCGTTCGCGAAAATGTACATTTTGATTCTATGCATTGTCGGTCTGGGGTCGGTCGTCTCGGTGTGACTAGGGTATAACACTACCTTTCTCTGTTTGTTTCGGTTTATATTTGCTGTCTCCCCAAACAGTTGGCATGTGTGTTAATACAGATGTCCTACGTGCACCTGGAGGAGACCTACACAGTTTCTCGTGCTAACAACATACAAGGGCTCCTCTTTCTCCTTGCATCCTTCTTCATCATCTGGAATTCACTCCTAGTGCTTGCGGTAAACGATGCTTTATTTCATCCATATTGTTCCCGACAGCCCAACTATTTTCAACGCCCCTATTTATCCAATCTGTGTGGTTACCATGGTGGTAGCCCTCCTATTTAATTTGTCTGTTACCTCCTGTCTCTGTCTCGCGCGCGTTTGCGCAGATTCGCACACGCGCTCGTACATCCGCACAATTATATCCGTTCCATTGTCTCTTGCAGCGTTTAATAGAAGAAGAATTAGGAAGAAAAAAATCCCGGTGATGTTTCTCAGGAATATTTGGGGGACGTGAAGAAGATCAGTTCCCCTCAAAAGAGAGGGGGATATTATCCCCAATCTGGACTATACAATTAATATGTATATATAATAGGCCTAGCTAAAGGGATTCATTCTTAATGTTTCATTATTTAGGCAGATGTGAGTTGGTTTGTGGTACCTTCAGTGATACGCTTATAATTTGTTTTCGCCTAAACTTACTATTACGGACCCCTTTACGAAACTTAATAACGTCTTTCGGATAGGTCAGTTCCAAAAACCTGAATAAATTCTTGATAGATACACGTCTGTGAAAATGTAATTATGCCCATGGATGGACAGAGAGGAGGAGGGGTGGTAGTGGGGGGGGGGGGGGGGGGGGG
>BEXV01000713.1:115139-137828 GCA_003118195.1 Hemicentrotus pulcherrimus
TTATATAGTTAAATGATGTATGAATCGATGTTATGTATTGAATGATATAACGTAACACAGATGAACATGTATGATTTGATTTGATGTATGGAATGATTATAATGTAACACAAAAATACATGTATGATTTGATTTGATGTATTGAATGAACACAATAAAGAACATTCCAAAAAAAGACATCAGCACATTATTACAACAACAATAACTTGAGGTTAATTGTACTATTATTTGTACAATATATAGATGTTTACACAAGTTTTTTTTCTTCTTATCTTTGTACGCTCACTTTCTAGCGGATGTGGGGTAACTGTGTTTGTTTTAACATTATGTTATTCAACAGTATATTAATCTTGTCTATGTGTCAGGGCTAGGAGTCGTTGAGTTTTTAAAAAAACATTTATAATAATTTGCTTCCCCTCTCCCCCTCCCCCATGGAGAAAGGGAGTTTTAATGCCCCGACCCCGACTTCTTGATGATTGACCTATTTTCCCCCTTTTGAGGGGGTCAGCATTCTTCATCGCCTCTCGATCCCCTTCGTCGAGACTAAAAACTCTATTTTTAAAGACATTTTGTTTTGTTAATTTCTTTGTTTAGTCCATTATTTTAAAGGGGTCTATTTGTTTTCGTCAATTTTTGACTTTCAGATAATTTCTTTTTTGTTGTTGGTTACTCTCGTTAGTTATCAGGAGAATGACGTGAGCAAGATATTAATTTCATTCTCTTTTGGTTACCCTTATTATTATAGTAACCAGACAGAGACGGTTATGATTATTCGAATGGATTGAACATCTTTCCTCTAAGTGGATGTTCAATTTCTTACCACTCAATCACTGTCCTGAGGCTATTGTCCACCGCAAATATGTCTTCGTATTTGTTTCGAATTAGCGGCGTGTCTCAGGTGTTGAAATCAATATAGAAGATTGCCTTCGGGCGTGCTTCTTGAGAATCAATTGAAATGAGGACAGCTAGAGAGACTACGCGCGCTCATATACGAGCATGCGAACTGATTGGAGATACCAGCAATATCGAGGGGAGCACGGCTCCTGTGCCTTTTCTGACTCCACCACATTGGACGGATGTCTGTATCATTCTTGGCCGACATTCATGATACTTCATCGGCCTCAGGGACATATTTTTGCCTTCCCCCATCACTCACTGAGCGTGCTGATGTCGTATGAACCCTTGCGCACTTGTGTACGAGCGCTTAATGCTATTAGTGCAGCAAGAAAAGGGCATCTTAGTTGCGAAGAATATTGATTTATAAGATACGAAAGGAAGTTGCTCTTTGAAAAAAGTGCACGGAATGTTCCATAAATTAACCTTTGGATTCGTACTTCCGTTATGTGACGAATTGATCTTGAGATGCATTCGGTGCTGACGCCAAAGAAACTGCACATCTTGGATCAATTGAACATTAAAATTTGACGGAAACCGTGTGCCCAAGACATTGGATTATTTTTAAACCTAACTGGTCATTTCTTTTTCTTGTCATCTTCAGTTTGAGCATGAATCTTTCTCTCCATTCATAATCTACCAGTGGCGTATTCAGACTGTGGTCTCAGAAGTGCTGAGAAATACATCAGCTTTTACTCTGCTCCACAGACCTAATTAATGTACTGTAAGGACATCACTGTTTGAAGCTTTGAAGGTCTATATTCGGGCTGTTACTATGTTTCTTGAATAATAACTACAAATAATGCACTGCAATCATATAAAAGAGGGCTGATATTTTTCTCCAGAAATCCGTTAGGAGGGGGGAATTTACCCCTAGCCCATCCTTTCAAAACGCTGGTGAAATTTTACAACAAATACCGCTGCCGGATCCTTGGACTCAGCACTTGATAAACATTGTGACGGGATCTGTCAGATGCTGTGAAGTTCGGCTCATCTGTCACGAACTAAGTGAAAGAGGCGACTCATGATCCGATTGTCAGGGATGCAAATTACCATATCAAAAATAACCAAGACTTGTTAAACTTATAAAATCCATGAGTTAAACTATGAATGTGAATTTTATCGATTCTTGATCGATTGATTAAACGGTTGATCTAAAATGAATCTGTTTTTTCTTAAATATGATTGTGCAGGTGCATGGATTCCTCATACAGGGAAAATAGTTTATGTAATCAGAACTGCTTATAATTAACTCACATTTGAGATTTTTAAAAAGGTTCAACAATCGTACAGGATTTTTCTCCGAGGTCAGAATATAATCGAGATACAGAACTGATGCAGCGATGGTTGAAATTTTGACCTTTAGCCTAGATTGTCTTTGTAATTCTGACCAGTAATTCAATTCCTTCAAAGTAATTACTTCCATGCATCCAGGACAACTTTCTCGTGAAGCAGTGACTATGGGTTATCAAAACACGAAACGTTATGTCTTTCGTCGTGATGATACTGTATTCTGGATTTTGCTTTGTTTGTGTTGCTTTGGCAACGGCAATGCTTCTAATATATCTCTAGCTGGAGATGGACTCGTCGGCAGAGGACGTAAGTAAATATAATTTGTTTGTTTTAAAAGGGCACCTGACATCCTGGTTTTTACCGGAAGAATAAATAATCTCCTGGATAAATTGACCATGTCGAAATCTTCCATAACAATAGTTATGGATATTTTAGTACATCACTGAATTTGGATGGTATTACTTTCAAATGGTATAATTAATAGTGTAATTGCATTTACCCACAATGCAAAAATGATGATAAAAAAGGTCCTTCATTATATTCCTCTATGTATTATTCCAGATGTTTGCACCCTTGGATTAAGATCAGAGTCTTTGATTTAAAGATGACCAGCTTAAAGAAATAATAAAAGATAAAAGTAGAATAAAAACGAAAAGAGGTTTAACGAATGTCAATTCATTTTGTAAGTTAATGAATACACACTCTCGAGCGCAAATCAATTTTGATAATAATGATCTTTAGCTTCACCAGCACAAAAGTGGTATCATTTGAATATCACTAAAATAAATCTCGTCTTGCCTTTTCGAAGTGATATCATAAAATATACACTAATACACTGGGATCGCACACACATTTAATTTTCTCGGAAGAAAATAGCGCTGGTTATTGGAAATAGATGTGAACGATTCATGACAACCAATATCCGGTAAGAGTCTTTAATGTTGCTTGGTATACATAAATATGTATGTGAATCAATGAGCAGAGGCTAGAAGCAAATTAAATATTACTACAAAATTCGTGGGCGTTCATTTCGAATAAAGTGTGAAACATTGTGGAAAATGTTCTGTATGGTAATGAGGAGGATTTGGTCATGATAGATATGAGGGAAGTATATTTTCTAAATACAGTGCATCCCCGAATTATCGATGTTTTATCATAACTTAAACACACTTATGATTAATAGATGACACATATTTGTAAAGCTTAGATCCTCCTCTTTCATTTTGAAACTCATATGATACATATTTCATGCATGGGTGATTGAAATCAATATAAAGAAAGGTTACCAAAAAGTCATTTGGCGGACCTGATCTGAATTTTAAAGAGAAAATCACATGTCTAGAAAGTTCATTTCTACCCTTTCATATCTGTTTGTTTAAACTAATGCTGGCATTTCCATATTTTTATCAAACGAATTCGTTTTCACTGGCTGCCTGCCGTAGCAACAAACGTAATTGGCAAAAGACTTAAGCTATGGTCACAAATCTGAGCAGCGACCGACCGATCAGTGGCCTGCTCGGTCGCTGCTGGAATTTAGGCATCGCCCAGCAATGAGGTCGGTGCCGGGCGGCGAACGCCCAGGCGCCGAGCGTATTTTGGGCGGCGAGTGAAAAATGAGCAGGCGCCGCCAAAATTTTAACTCCGCGCTAAAACTTCAGCGGCGACCGAGCGATGCCCTAAAAAAACGAGCGGTGCCTGGGCGGCCGCCGCTCGTTGGCCGGGCAGCCGCCGTGCAGAATTGGTTAAAAACTCGCCGCTCGGCCGCCGAGCAGGCTACTTTTGGGTAATGTGACCATAGCATTAACTCCGTTTCGTTGACGATCAGCCATAGACGATAGACTTTATGCATGGTTGATTGTGTATGAAACGGAGTTAAGTCTTATGTAGATTCTATGGAAAATGTGGAGGAAAAAATGCGGAAAGAATAATTACAAGGGGGAAAAATTGACCCTCGGTATTGGTGTAATTTGTGTAATTAGATAATTGGTGACATACAGTCCTCAAGAGTGCAACATGCATTGATTAAAATATATTCATTTCACCAGCTGGTGAATAAAACCATTCAAAGTGACCGGCCAGGATAATAATTACGATCCTCGCAATTGATATCATGTGACGTGCTCTTGACCATTCACATCTCGGTATCTGCCTGAGCTATCTAATGTACATGTATATACATTTTATTTAATTTGTATAACAATCTCCAGGTTTCTCGAATGGGATGTATATGTAGGTTCCCTCTAACTCTCTCTTTTCTTTTCCCCCTAAGTTCGTTCTTCACACTTACTTACTTAGTTATACCTTATGGCAACGCCTCAGTAATACCGACATACCTAAACAATACAACTAATGTTGGGAAATATAGGAAGTAATAATATAAAAACAACCACAAATTAGTTAGATGATGGTTTTAATGAAATAAGTGCATGGTTACACGTTTAAAGATACGGAATAATCTGCCCCGAGCAGTTCTATAAAAGATGCAGAAGACACAGAAGTATTTTCACACGCATGAGAAAGTGTTACAGGACAAACTAATTGCCACCGAGATCAAAAGACTATTAAAGACAAGGTAGCGGTACCAGTTTGCCAGCTAGGCAGCCCTTTCCCACTCATGACAAAAATCGTTAATTTAAGCAGAGTGTCTTGGAATCTCATGAAAACTTGGTCATGTCGGTTCACCAAGGAGCTGCAGCTGCGCTTGCATGTACAACGCGGTGTTATTTTAATTAACACAGCACAGGAATACATTGTTGACCTTATACGTTGATGGAAGATGGAAACGACGTACCAGGGATGCACATTTACGATGAACATATAAGCTAGGAATGGAGAGAGAACATAAAGAGAAAGAAGAGGGTGAGAGCTAGAGAAAAATAGTGCTCGTCTAGTGTGCGCGTGTGTGTTTGTGTGTGTGTGAGAGAGAGAGAGAGAGAGAGAGAGNATTTTGGGGGAAGAAACAAAAATGCAGACAAAAAAATTACAAGGGGGAAAACAAATTGACCCTCGATATTGGTGTAATTTACAGTCCTCAAGAGGGCGACATGCCTTGATTAAAAATATATTCATTTCACCAGCTGGTGAATAAAACCATCAAAAGTGACCGGCCAGGATAATAATTACGATCCTCACACTCGATATCATGTGACGAGCTCTTGACCATTCACATCGCGGTATCTTTCTGAGCTATCTAATTTGTATACATGTTCTTTAATTAGTATAATGATCTCCAGGATTCTAGAATGGGATTATATGTAAGTTCCCCACTCTCTTTTCTCCTTTTACCTCTTCTTCTTCAACTTAGTACTAACTTAATTAGTTATACCTTAAGGCAACGCATCAGTAATATCCACAAACCCATACAAAACAACAAACAAGTTGGAAAATACAGAAAGTAATAATGCCAAAACAGCGGCAAATCAATTGGATGATAGTTTTTAATGACATTAGTGCATGTTTACATGTTTAAAGATATGTAATAAGCAATTCTATAAAAGGTGCAGAAGACACAGAAGTATTTTCACACGTACGAGAAACTGTTACAAGACTGACAAACTTATTGCCACCGATCGAGATCAAAAGTCTATTAAAGACAAGGTAGCGATACCAGTTTGCCAGCTTGGCAGCCCTTTCCCCCTCATGACAAAAAAACACGTTAATTTGAGCAGAGTATCCTGGAATATCATGACAACTTGGTCATATCGGTTCAGCTAGGAGTTCAACGCAGTGGTATTTTAATTAACACAGCACAGGAATACCTTGTTGATCTAATACGCTGATGGAAGATGGAAACTACGCACATTAACGATGAGTGTGTAAAGCTAGAGGAATGGAGAGAGGAAATAAAGAGAAAGAAGAGGGTCAAAGCTAGAGAAAAATAGTGCTCGTTTGCGTGCGCGCGCTTGTGTGTGTGTGTGTGAGAGAGAGAGAGAGAGAGAGAAGGGTTAGCGCGAGCGAGAGAGGAAGAGAGAGAGGGGGATAGAGAGAGAGAGAGAGAAAGAGAGAGAGAGAAAGAGAGAAAGAGAGAGAGAGAGTGGGCTGCAATAAATGGTAGATTTATAATTGGATAACAGAAGCTGGGTCGTAAAGGTCACACTGACATTTAGAAGAAGTGAATTTGGGATGGCCCTGTCCACCGTTTGAATAGTCTCTCGTCCAAATAACGATGATGACGATGGTGACGACAGTAGCAGTAGCAGTAGTAGTAATATTAGTAGTATTAGTAGTAGTATAGTAGTCGAAGTAGTAGTTAGTTGTAGTATAAGTAGTAGTACTATAGTAGTAGTAGAAGTAGTTGTAGTTGTAGTAGTAGTAGTATAAGTAGAATTAGTAGTAGTAGTAGTAGTAGTAGTAGAAGTAGANAGAGAGAGAGAGGGAGAAAGAGAGAGAGAGAGAGAGAGACTGGGCTGCCTTTAATGGAAGATTTTTAATTGGATAACAGAAGCTGGGTCGTAAAGGTCGTACAGACATTTAGAAGAAGTGAATTTGGGATGGCCCTGTCCACCGTTTGAATAGTCTCTCGTCCAAATGACGATGAGGACGATGATGACGACACTAGCAGTAGCAGTAATAGTAGTAGTAGTTGTAGTAGTAGTATAGTAGTAGAAGTAGTAGTGGTAGTAGAAATAGTAGTAGTAGTAGTAGTATTAGTATAAAATAAACAAATACTAAAATGACTAATTGAATTGAACTTTATTTGTTTACAATCACAGTAAAAGTGACATTGTACATTGTTGTAAAAAAAAGGCAAAGAAAAATAAATTTCAATGTAAATATATATACATTGCAACAACAACAAAAACAAAAGAAAAAAAGTGATTAAATCTAAGATATAAAGCATAGGTTATGGAAAGAAGGTGCATCCGTAAAAGCCACAGGGGCTTGATGAATGGGCACATTCTGGGCAATATAATTAACAATAAAAAGCTCTTGCTGCTGGAAAAAAGTAAAGGGATAAATTTTTACTAATATTGCAATAACTATTATTGTGAATCTATCCATTCATTCTTTATTCTTCTTATCATTGCTATTATCGTTATCATTATTATTATAAGTATTATTATTATTATCAATATTGTCATTATCGTTGTGGTCGTGTCGTGTCGTCATCATCAGCTTTATTTTCAGTTTTTCAACTTGAGAAAATGACTAGGAATTGTAGTCGCTTGCACAATTAAAGCAAAAAATAAAATTAAATTTTGATATCTAAAATATAAAACAAATCATAAAATTTAGTTGGTTTCAATAGAAGCAGACAAATAAGAAAAACAGGTCAGTAACAAATTGAGCAAAAAGTGATTAAAATAAGAAAGTTATGCATTTGTGAATATGCGATCACACCAGAAAATGGCAACTTTGTGACGAATCTTGCGTTGTCCCCTCTTATTTGCCCTGTACTAAACAAAAATCAAACATTCGTATTTTCCATTTGGAAATTTTTCAATCATAACCCATGTATGAAACAAATTTATTCCGTCATCAATAACTAAGAAAATGAGGGTTTATGAAATTGTCTGCACGGAGAAAATTTGAGTGGACCTCGCAAGATACTTCACGGTGTACTGCCATTTCTGTTTCAAATTCAACTTCAAATATTTACAACTTTTCTATTCTTATTCGGAAATTGCTCCAAATTTCACAAAAGCTGTTTTCTCATATTATACTTTCATTAAAACCAACTTAATATCAGGGTGGACTTCCCCTTTTAATCATGTACACGGAGAGTTAAGGCCCTAACTCTAAACAGACGAAAAGTACGCTGAGCTTTTGACACCAGTTACTTTTAAGGTATTAAAAAGCACCGTTTGAAAACAATTTAATTAAAAGATTATAGTAAGCATGGCTAATCTTCTAGGTCATACCCTACGTAATGCTATGGTCACAAATCTGAGCAGCGACCGACCGATCAGTAGCCTGCTCGGTTGCTGCTGGAATTTAGGCATCGCCCAGCGATTAGGTCGGTGCCGGCCGGCGACCGGGCGACGACCGCCCAGGCACCGAGAGTATTTTGGGCGGCAAGTGAAAAGTGAGCAGGCGCCGCCCAAATTTTAACTCCGCGCTAAAACTTCAGCGGCGACCGAGCAATGCCCTAAAAACGAGCGATGCCTGGGCGGTCGCCGCTCGGTGGCCGGGCAGCCGCCGGGCAGAATTGGTTAAAAACTCGCCGCTCGGCCGCCGAGCAGGCTACTTTTGGGTAATGTGACCATAGCATAAACCATATCATCATGGATAATCTTTGATCAAATTCGACCCTAGCGCCTTTTTCTGGATGGTTCAAAGATTTTCTTTTCTTTTCTTTATTTTAAAAATCTTATTAGGGAGTGTGATTAGGTTTAAAGCTAATTATCATTTGAGTTATGTTTTGCCTAATAGTCTACGAACAGCAGCGCTACGCGGTACAGTGCCTAGCATAGCGTTATTAGGCGCGTTAGAAATATTTCTCGTTATTATTTTGTTATTATATGTATAATCATTATTATCACAATTGGTATTATAATAAATATTATCATGATTATTGGCATAAATTATTATACCATAAATTATTATCCCTGAATATAATACAGTCACATTAAAGGTAATACAAAGTTTTGGTATGGGGTCATAAATTTGGTTCAAATGAACATACTCGAAGCATATGCGATCATATATTATTCAGTGATCGTTGTCGCGGTCGAAATCGACTCTAAAGTTATGAAATTGTAAATAATAAACAATTTATGTTGAATAGCCCCCTCTCAAGGTCAAGATATTAATAACGCTATAAAACAATGTTCATTGACTAAAATCGACCGATTAGCTATTCCCGTTCGGAAATTATATACCACAACTACATATTCTGAGATTTTCATGGTCGCAGCTACAATTGTACGGCCGCAGGAGCTTTTTGAAATTCATCAACATTTATCGGGAGCACCGATAAATCTGTATATTCAATTTTTCTCGAAAGCACAAGTGTTTTAGGGTCTAAAATTTCTAGTGCTTTTGATACATCCACAGGGGCATCCAAATATATCAAAATTGTAAAGAATCACTATCCACCAATTTTTCAAAATTTCCCAAAACTTTGTAATACCTTTAAATGCCATAGATGTTTTCTTTTGGAATGTTTCTCTTTGCTCAAAAAAGTATAAATGATCAATGTTGTCATGGAAAACTACGTTGTGAGCCTTACTGAAACTTCAATGGGAAATCGTATGTTATCCATGCGTTAGCTATTAATTTCTATCACTTTTTTAAATATTTGTTTGTACATTTCTATCACTTTGTATTCCAGATCTTAAAGTGACACTGTTTAACGTCACGGCAAGCGTCTGTGACAATCATCAAACATGCAGTGTGCTAGGATGTGGTGTTTCGAATGGTACTTTGTGCAATTGCGACAATGCGTGCGTCAGGTATGGAGATTGTTGTTGGGACTTTGCCTCAACGTGCAATCATCGCTATAATACCCAAGAAGACGACTGGGACTTTGGTGCCTTCGGAAGTGTTACAACATGCGAGGCAGTCCCTTCCAATTCACCACGTCGTTCGTCGCAATCGTATCTAATGGTCGGCCGATGTCCTGCGGATTGGCCATTCATGGAGATTCGCGACCTGTGTGAAAGATACAGTATGAACGACAGCGTCATCCAGTGGCTCAGAGTGGACAACCAACAAGGAGTCACGTTTAAAAACATCTACTGCGCATTTTGCAATGGGATGGAGCCGCGTGATGTCATAAGCTGGAAGATCCTTGCAAACTGTTCAAATAATATGACGATTTCGTCGACATGGAGAAACTTGCTACAATGTAGCGACGTACACATGAAGCCATCAAGTCCTCTGACCCCTGTCAATCTAAGACATTGTTCTTGTTGTCTAACCAACGAAAGTCTCCATCAAACTTTGCCATTCTGCGGCCTCTCCCAAGCCAGTGCACCGTCTTCAAAGGCATGTGCTTTGTATAAAGCACCAATCATAGTTGAGCAAAGAAGGTATAATAATCCTCATTGCTATCAGTGTGATATCTCCTTCAAGAACCTCAATAGTACGGCTTACGGTCCAGACGTTTGTCCACTTGGAGAGGCCACTTATCACAAAATGGCCAGTATTGATATTATTTATACTCCGACTTTTGACTTCATAGTACCCGTATCGATTTTCTTTGACCTACCTACTTTAGATGAGCTGTTTAAAACCACCAGGAAAGGGAAGACCAAAGCGAGCGTGAAAAGCTGTGAAAAGGGGAGTCAGCCTGTATTTGAAGCAGAATGCGAATTTCAAGCAGCGATTGACCAACTCTGTGATAATGCAACGTCACATGGCTATCTTATTAACACAGAGATTCGTTGGAATGGAGACATTGCTAAAAATAAAAGTAACACAATGGATATGACTACAGTCTTAGTATCCTCAGTTATAAATTACGTGGCGGATATATTGAAAGTTTCACCAAACAAATTACACGTTCTTAATAGCTCCTTTCCATCTTGTTTTTCGAGAAAAGAAGGTATAGTTAACACGCTGGTTGCGAACAAATGTCAAGCCATGATGAATTTCACACTGTGGCTTGATTACAAAGAATATGGACGCTATTTCGATGACTTGATCTCAGTTCGCAGCAGTTATGTATCAACTACCGGTAATTTTATCCCTCAACGGCTTGACATTGTTCGCGGATGCCGGAATACGGATTCTTTACCAATCGACTTATGTCTCGGGAATCTAGATGATATAAAGAACACGACGAATCTTAACATGCAGAACAACAGTCAAGTCTGTCTCGATGAGGCTTGTACATACGTCGCTATTACTAGGAACTTGAAGACAGCTATGCATTTTAACAATACATCAAACGAAGGGCTCACCGTGTCTTACACCAAGCAAACTTGCATTGTCAGATGGTGTGAACTTTATTTCGTCAATGTCAATAACAGTTTTGATGATTAAAACTTTGTTAAGTCTGCGATCGAATTAATCGAAATTCAATTACAGATGAGCATAACAATTACTATTAGTCGGTGGAATCAAACGCATGTTCTCGTCTGTTCATCAAGGAAAAACAATAGCGGTGTCTTTCAGGTTTCTCATCAAATTCTGACACTCGTGGGATGTGTTATATCAATTGTAGCATTGTTTCTAACGCTGCTTACCTACGCACGTTTCCCTTTACTACGAAGGAGTACATTTGTGAAACTCATCATGGGCCTCGCTACTACTCTGTTCATCGGTCAGCTTTTATTACTAATCTTTCTAGGCGTTGCCGGGTATAACGCCAAGGCATGCACTGTACTTTCGATAGTAGCGCACTACGTTTGGCTTGCTGTCTTCACCTTCATGCTTCTAATTGCTGTTGAGCTTTATCGCACGTTCGGCCGACGAAACAACAAATCGATCCGTGGCGCGAAACCCCGAGTTTTCAATACCTACCTCATTGGTGCGTTGACATTCCCCCTTCTTATCGTTCTTCCTTGCCTGATAGTGCACCTTTTGAAGCGGACATCACTAACATATGGCGACACTTCACGGGGTTGCTGGATTGGTGACGCCAGCGCAAACCTACTCGCCTTCGTGTTGCCCATTACACTGATCCTCGTGATAAATGCAGTGGTTTTTGTTGCGACAGTATATCACCTCTGCACATCGCGGGGCGAAGTATTCCAGAATGACGTAAGGAAACGCAGGACAGAGTCAAGGAGGAACCTCCAAATATCAATTAAGGTACAGGTGAAAAGATCTCTGTACGACAGTGTCAGATACAGAACTTGTGAGGGAATTTAAGAGGAGGTGCGGTACACAAAATTGAAAAAAAGTTTTCCTCCAATTGTTCTTGTAATCTGATATTAGTTATTTAATGTATATAGTTCATCGAAATTATAATCACTGTAAACACAGATGTTCAGCTTAAATCGACAATTTGAACTTAGTAAGATCAGTTGAAACTTATATAAAAGTGAACGTGACTGCCTAATGATAGGTATCTTTGTCTCTTTCGTATTTCTAATAGTAAACTATCAGGACTTATTTGTGTGCTTAAGATCAAGCAATATTTAAGGTCTATCCCCAGTTTTCTGTTACTTCATTCTCGATGAGGGCTCTTCTTTCTCTACTTGTTAAAAAAAAAAAAAATTCCTCCACCCTGTTTCGCATGAGAGAAAATACAATGTTAAATTCTAAAATAATAAAATGCAATCCCTGATTGATACATCGGACCGTAACCCCTTAATTGTGCACAGTTAAAACAGTTAATTTTCTGCACAAAAAGGAAATATTTCTCGACTTTTCTACTGATCCATAGCAAGTCCATATTTTGGATTGAATGTTAAAGATATAAAACTAAATGTTACATTGGACTATTGCATTGCTATGTTACCAACGGCTCTGTGTAAAGCATTTATCATTCTTTTCCATCATTTTCTTCTATAAAAAAACCATGCAGATATCGACTCTCATGGGTTTCACTTGGTTCTTTGGCTTTGCTGCTTCATACCTAGATCACCAGGCCCTTTGGTATGTCTTTATCCTCCTAAAAACGCTACAAGGGCTCTTCATCTTCGTCAGTTTTATGTGCAATAGTAACATTTGGCGTCTATGGACTACGAGGTAACATACCTTATGAATTTTAATCAGGAACACTTGCAGGCTAATGGAGTATATCACGTTAAATTTCTGAGAGATATATTTAATAATTTGTATCAAGACACATATTTCAGTTAAAATATACTCCAAAAGTATACACAGTGGATTCCCATCAGGACTCCGGTAAGGAGCGGATCGACAAATTATGCTGATGACCTGTCAACGTTGAACATCACAAGTGGAAAAAACAGGTGTCTTGAATTTTGTGATCACCTTAAAGAAATTGTTGTCTGCGTTTTAACTTGAACTCGTTATGAACTCCCAAATAGAAACTGAATACTATATCATGGAGTTTAACACCGTTATCAATGTGTATGAAATGACTCTTGGAGATCTTAAAGGGCAAGTCCACTCCAAAAATAACTAACTTTCAATAGAAGCAGAACCATCAGACAAACCAATCCACACACAAAAAAAAACTTTGAGTAAAATCGGATAGCTAATAACAAAAACAAAATGAAAATCACTAAAAAAAATTGGCAGCTCACTCATGAGTTTTTGACGTCATGTCCTCACTATCCACAAATTATTTGCTTTATATCGATATTATAAATTTCCTATTTCCACACTAATAATCTTATTTCTTCACGCCAGCATCCAAGTTTGATTGAGAGTAATATGTGTTTATGTGGATGAAATAATATAGAGTGATTTTCCCAGTTAAATCATGACAAATGTGAATTTTGATATAATATTTATATACAAATCAATTATCATGAAAAAACAATATTAAGAAAATTCATGGTTCAATTCTTCAAAGTTCATAACAAATTTTGTGAAATGTCTTGCACGCAATATGATACAAATCATATAACCTGGGCAAAGGCATTGGAAAATCAAGTTTTGGGGGATAAAAAGGGAAATTAATGGGATTAAACTATTTAAAGAAATTGATAAATAGCGCAATCTGCCAATTTGTGTAGTGGTTTCCATAGTTCCATAATTTTACATATTTTTATCGAAAATTCATATTTTTACATATTTTTTCGAAAATTCATATTTTTTTTATTCGTTATCCGATTTTTCTCAAACTCTTTTTGTTGGGNGTTAATTTGTTTAAAGACAACATCAACAGTCATTCAATCCTTCAGATGTACTTACTTGTCAATACATTATCTTTTCAGATTATCTTTTCAGATAATTTTATTTTGATATTATTTACGAATCGTGACGAACCAACCTGGGAGCTAGGTAGGGATGCTGTTTGAGAGTGAATCGTGTGCCACAAGATTGGTAGCACAATGTGGTGTAGGGGGCGCCATTCACATTTTGCTGTCTTGGCAAATGAAATCCACTTTAACACCAAAAGCAAGTGTATGATTTAACTACACAGTTGATTATAAAGTTAACATATTGTTTTCTTACCTTAAATGATTGCGACAATATGCTTTATTCTTAAAATATAAAGTTTATATATGTTCTCAGAACTGTTTTGATCAATCTGGAGAGTCATAGAGATTAATCAATAAAGTTGTGAAAGGATAGAAAATTATTTATCAATATTAAATCAAACTGTCACAATGATTCAAGGAAAATTAGGTTTCAAAAAATGTATTCAAACTACATAGTGTAATATGTCACGAGTTTTCATTCTATTATTATGGCTATTTATCCTGATGTAATACAATCATGATGTAATACAATACTTTAATAGATGCAACTGTATATCTAAAGAGTAAATGCTCTTTCAACCTTATCGTTTAAAATGTTTCCTTTACGATTGGGTATAACTAGATGAGAGAAATGGTTGTTTCTGATTGGTTCAGCGTGGTTGTGAGTGAATGCAGTAGTCTAACAGCAAGATAACTTTTTCATTGGTTAGGAGATTTTTTGTAACCAAATTATTCACTGCAATTTATTGCATGTATCCACAAATAATGTAGATTGCCAAAACAGTTTGTTAGTTATCATAACACAGAGTGTTGGTCCTGTGTATATAGGGATTATAGGGATATAGGGATTGTCCTGTATGTCATGTCTGATTGAGTATTCCAGCGGTAGTTTATGGTGTTCTCTAGCATTTTTCGTATTAAGATTGTTGTGTCAAACGAAGTGTGTTGCTCGCCATCAATAATACGCGTGGTTTTAGAATATGACAATATTTTGTTGCAAATCCGAGCAAAGGATTTCAATTTTTAGCCTTCCCACGTTTTTTTGGCCATAATTCGTCGCTTTGTGTGACCTCAGTGCGCATTTTGTTTAGTTTTTTAAAAATAGAAATAAAGAAATTATTTAAAAATTCTAAGTGGCTTTTGAAGTTTTGTAATTTTCAAATCTCTTGAAATATTTCCCGCTGAGTCATTGATGATTAAATGTGCCATAAACTATTGAAATAAAAATAAGAATAAAAATGCTGATAATAATAACAACGATGATAATAATAATAATAATAACAATAGTGGGTTTATATAGCGCTTGATAAGTCGACTATGTCTCTAAGCGTATTAAGGATCTATTATTACCCCTGTCATTGGATTCCATCTTTCCTCCACTCGATGTGTGCACATTCCTCACTCACTTGGGAACATTGCAGCCAGGCGCCAATTTTCAAACGCTCACAATGCTGAGCACTACCTACCGGGTACCTATTTTATACCCATTCAAATTTAGCTTGATGATTAAAAATGACTCTCAACCATTAAAATGTGGTGTCGATCCTGAGACAGGTCTGGAAGCAGGTGGCTTACTCTCTCCCCTATAATTCTGGAATGAATAGTGCATATTATGCAGTGTTTAATTACGAGTAATACGCCCCCCCCCCCGTGATAATACATAATTTCCAAGTGTAATTAAGTATTTACGTATACAAAAAACATGGTGTATAAAGAGATACTGTATTCTATACAAACTGACACAACACTATAGCACCTTCATAGTGATAACGCTCTAAGTACTGTAGCATCAAACGTTCATTTGCATAAATAATGTGATGATATTGCTCACGCAGTCATGCTCACCTGAGCAGATCAGAGTAGAGACCTCGCATAAGGGGCCTAGCTTACATTCCCTTTGCACCAGGAACATGGAATTTACTGAAACAGTTGGACATTTAATTTTCGACATGCTATACTATTCGGGAGGAGAGGGGCTATACCCCATTTGAACAATTCTAGATCTCCCTTTCCTAGATGTTATTTCTTCAAATTTCGGTTTGAATTTAGCCATGGGTTTCCAAGAAAAAGAAAAGAAAACGTGCAATCACTGCCAACGAGTAACTTTGGGCGCTGCCCCAGGCCCCCCTTTGGGGTACGTACTCCATTTAAACAACTTTAGCTTTGCCCTGCCTAAGGATGATTTATACAAAGTTTACGGACGACAGAGGACGGACAAAAAGTGATATCATTAGCTCATTTGAGTTTTTGTTACAGGTGAGCTTAAAAGGACCACTAACAAAAAACAATAGCGGAAACAAAACAAAACAGCTTTTTCTGAATATGATACAAATCTGATTGGGCATCGACCTAACTAATATGAATTTAACAAACAGGGCCATCGAAAAACGTTTTCAGAGGTTCAGTTCATTGTCAACTACATATATTTTTTTTAACTGTACATTCATCTAAGCACGATACGCAAAAATCAAATAAAACAAAACAAGAACAAAATGTTGAACTAATACAAACAGTGGATAATTGTCATTAGTTTACAAGGCAATTATTTCCTTCATTAAAATCGCCTACACTCTGAATATGACAAAACCTCTAAGCGATGATCCCCGTGAAAAACTGATGAAATAATACATTTAGGTCAAACAAAGAAAATGAATGGAAAATGCAATTGGATGTTCCATTTATGTCACATCAACGCTGCATTGTCTGATTTGACTTTCGATTGAGAAAATGGACAGAAATCGAGCTTCCGCTCTCTCAAATACGGGTACAACCCATTAGCGACGATCTCCATACAAATTGCAGTATTATCATAATTAACCTGTTTCTTGTTTAAAATAGCGAGCCATAGTATACTATGACGGTTTTCATTCAAACTTTGAAATTACAAGGTTGATTGTTTTCAAACAAGCGCAATTAATCAAATAATAGTTATCAGCGGGTGAATCTCTACCAACAGCAAATAAATCAGCAAAAACGCTCTAGATGTGAGATAGTTGTGCTCAAATGCATATTGCTATTTGTTTGATTTGTTAACGTCACTGATGGATACATCATACATTTTTGATGCATCCTCATTCACTATAAGCCTCTATGATAATCTTTACTATGAACACTCTTCGGCATTGTTTGTTTTCATTAATATGAATTATAATAACAAAATAAACTTGACATGATTGACATTGCTACTTTTCGGTTTGTCACTATCAACGTCAAGGGCATTCCTATTTAACAAGCCCGCTGCTGTACAACCTTTTAAGCTAATTATTAGGCCATGCTTGGCATAAATATCATCATTTACCGCACAGACCATTACTGCCAGAAAGAGCCGATACTCGATATAGCAATTTGTGTTGACCGTCGTTAATGCAGAATACAAAAGACACGATGCTATCGAAGGTGAATGTCAGATTTGATGTGCCGCCAGGAATAGAGCCTCTGAAATATGGAGCTCAGTTATTCTTATCTGGTTGTTGATTATGCTCTCTATGTCACAATAGTTTATTTCTTAAAAGTATTTCGATCGATTTCCAACAGCATCGCATCATTTCGCAACTGATGCTCATACAAAGGGACATGTTTTCGCAAAAGGTAGGGTAACGCAGCCACCCAATCCGACGCAATGAGCCGATGATACGAAGCAAGCCACGGCAAACACGTATTTGTTGTTTCAGAATGTTAAAAGGGAAGATTTACGTGCTCTATGGAAATTGAAAGAAAGATGACTACGTTAAAGTAAAACTTGAAGAGCTGGGTGATTGCTACTTATACAATACAGTTCCTTCAACATGGACATCTCTAACACGTCTAAGAAGTGGGTGAGTATATTGATTTTAAAATACTGTCCACAACTTTTGTAATTTTCCATTTCAATTGTCGTTGATTGTTATGTCTATTAGTTTCATTAAAATCATGAAGCAAGTAATGTATAGTACAAGATGGATGAAGCTTAATAACTCAAAAATTCATTATACAAAAAAAAAATGTTTTTCTATTCCTTCACTATCAAATACTATGAGAAATCGGATAAAAGTTTGTAACTTTTATCCTTTATCCGATTTCTTATAATATCTAAACGTGTGTAGTTTCATGTATCCATTTCAAAATGCAGTGCTTGTGATTTTTAACAAGACTGTGCTTATGTTTTTTTTTGGTGATTCCAAAACCTTACAATATTAACATCCTATGTACGAGTACATATTCCAATTTTCTCATGACTTCAAGACAGTTTCCCTGATAATGTAATCGCATGACCAGTACTCAACTTAATCTTTAAGAGGTAAACATACGTTTTCTTCTGTTGAAACATTGTAATTGTTGTTCTTTTCTTCAGGTCCCAGTGATGACAAACACCTTCAGTTGTAAAATCGGAATTGTCTTCGTTTTCCCAATCATATTGGGAATGATCGCAGCTTGTGCCGCGCAAACCGAAACAAGACCGCACATTGGCGTGATGGAAGACATCTCTCTGGAGATGCCTGATGCCATCGGACGGCTAATTGAGGATACAGAAAACAAAACAAACGCAGAAGATGAATCGCCCTCCTCCTATGTTGACATCGATTATATGAGAGGTGATTTTTAACCAAGACGATGACCATTTCAGTGGTGTTCTTCTTTTTTTTTTATCTTGCGTTGATAGTCAAATATATAAATGAAACATAGGGTAGTTGAATAAACTAACCGATGTTTTATTTGTATAGGTGGCAGAAAGAAAAATGACATATTTTGAAGAAGAAAAAAATAAAACAAATTACATTATTATCATGATCTTATTTACAATGTTATTCTGCATAATTTTGTTCCTCTTCGTTATGGAATGATTAAAACATTCATGAAGTGTAAAGTACTACAGGATTAACAAATATACAGCTTGCAGACAATCTAATTGTTTGAAATGGCTGTACGTATTTTTTTCATCGAAAAATGAGCGAATGAGCACAATTAAGCCTGGTGGCTGCCATCTCTATCCGTTTCTAAAAATATTGAAACATACATGAATTTATTGCCCATAAACTTTTCAACATCTTCTTTTTTATTCCCTTTTTTTTCAACTATTTTCTTTTTCCGTATCAATTTCCACTTGAAACCACGAAAATATGTCTCTTTTCTTGTATTTTCAGAAAGAAAGAATCTGGTGACGAATGTAACTATTGGGAACCTGACGATACCAATATGCCTTGATAACCACGTGTGTCAAGGTAGAACATGCGGCTTCTCTAACTATGGAAGTCCGACATGTCAGTGTGATGATTTGTGCACTTTCTTTGACGACTGTTGTCCTAAATTTCTTGAGGAACGTCCGGTGGATTGCAGTTTGTATGGACGTGTTAACCGATCTCATCTTGACGTGTACGACCGAAGCTCCTTCAGCTGTGAAGAAGTTAAGGGCAGAACATATAGCCCCAAGACGTTTGTCTTCATCTCAAAGTGCCCAAGCGCTTGGAACGATAAAGTAATTCGAGAAAGATGTGAAGATCCATACCGAACAGGACACTTCACTTTAGAAGACATCCCGTTGTCTTTTGAGAATACTTTAAGCTACAGGAACGTATACTGTGTGATATGCAATGGACTTAATCCTCAAAGGCTGACTCCGTGGCCAGTAGAACTGATGTGTCCTGAAGAATTGGTTGAAGATTTGCAGATAAATCCGCAACCGTTTGGAGATATACTAAAAAACAGCCAATGCTGGCCTTCTGTAAATTACCCTGTAAATGCAAGTGGCCCTGCTGTGAGACCGTGCTTCAAGTCGGAATCCCCTGCAAACTTCACAGACAAATGCAAGCCCTCATCTGATCCGCAGCTCCAAAAAGCATGCGAATCATTGACGGCGCCAATAATTCTTCCCGGCAACAGGGATCCGGTCGGTTTTAAGAACCCAGCTTGTTACGCATGCTCATTCGGATCTTACCCAGACCATAGAGAAATGTGCCCTGATGTGGACATTGGGAACGCCGATGCATCATTCGGATTGGTAGATCAATTGAGACTTTCTCCCGTGTCTGTTCTGTTTGATTTCTCATCTCAAAGTAACACCAGGCTACAGGTAGGTGAAACGGTTGTCTCAGTGGTCACGGTCGCATGTTCTTCAGGGGAGGTTTATGATCCTTATTCTGGAGCGTGCTTGAGGCTAACTTGCCCTCAAGGTTACGCAATGATTGGGGGTGCGTGTGCCGGGGAAGAATCAGAAGTTGAAATGGCATGTCAGTGGTTGAGACATAATTACTACAATGAAACCATTTCTTTTACAGTTATCTCCCAGGATCAGGGGGTGTGTGCTGGCTATGGTGGTGATCAAACATGCGATGTTAACGAATTGGTTTCAACATTAGAACTAACATCGTTGATTGAGTGTAAAGAAAACATCTATGAAACTCAATATGAAGCACTTTTCGTTTGGAATCTAGAAAATAATTATACTGCTCTCATGATGGATGCGGCCATTTCAGATTATGGTCGCAGAAACATGACAAACAGGTCTTGCACCTTATCAACCGTGTCTATATTAAGTCGCTGTGATGCTTCAAATGATTGTGGCATGAGCATGGTAACGGCCAACAACACCCTTAAGATGACGACAAGCGCAATTACACAGCCTAACACCGAACCCAATTTATCATCGGATTACGACAACATGAAAAGTGAGGAATTCAACGTACTTGCAACCACGTATAACCTGTTTCAGAACGGACACGACAATGTGAAGACTGAATCTATGTCCGTATGTGCTTTTACGGATGCACACCTTGCCTGCCCGAGTGCGATATTCAATATGAGCCTCTTCATTCCATTAGGGGAAGGTGAGCTTTTGAAGTATAAGGCAACAGGTGACGTTATCTCTCCAGACGAATATGTCTTGCTGAAGGGTGGAATGATTAGAGCTTGTCAGTTTTTAAGTCAAAATGGCTCATTTAACGAAACGACTTACTATTACTTCCTTCGCTATTCTCCCGTACAAACATACCTTAGTTGCGCTGGGACATCCATATCACTTGTGTCTCTCTTTTTGACCCTCTTGACCTACTCCGTATTCCCTTCACTTCGTAAGCAAGCCAGCAACCACCTCATCATGACGCTGTGTGGGACCCTTTTCGTAGCCCAGTGTCTTCTGATGTTTGGTGGAATGGTCAGTAAGGTTTCCCGGAATCTGTGCACAGTCTTTGCTGTGGTCTCCCATTTCTCCTGGCTGATGGTCTTCACTGTCTCCACAATGATCGCACTGGATCTCAGCCGGACTTTTGGGTCCCATGGTTCTATCAGGATATCGACAGCAACTCGCAAACTGTTTGTAAGTTACTTATCAGTCACCACTGGTGTGCCGTTCTTGATTGTGAGCATCACTCTAACGCTAAGCAGCCTTCTGGGAGAGGACATCGGTTTGCGTTATGGTGACCAATCCTCTTGCTGGGTCGGAGATGGACGTGCCAACCTCTTTGTGTTTGGGATTCCTGTTCTTGTCTTGCTGTGTCTAAACCTGTTTCTATTCGCGAAGACGATCCGCGGTATTGCTCGAAGCAAAAAGATCGGTATGACCCTTCACGAGGGAAAGAAGGTATCCAGTTACACTCAAGAGCTTCTCAAGATTGCTATAAAGGTATGACTGCTAGCTAAGAACATAACATATAAATATATTGTAGCAATGTCATTCAACCCTGCTTGTACTCCTATCACAATATCACTATCCTTAATATTCAAATGATCTCAGTGTAACACAATAATGTCGGATTAGAATTGCCTTTGTATAATCCATGTGTTTTTTATCGTCATATTAACCTGAACGATTCAAGGAATAACATGTGAAAGAAAATGTGAATATTTATGATAAAAAGTAGTTATATTCATCAGTCTCTGCCAATGGTGTTATTGTTATTTAAAGATATTTCGGGGCACCAACACAGAACCCCCTTCTGTTTTCCTTCTACAAACCATAAACATGTCGACGGACCAATTAACCATTTATTAGTTGTATTTTGCCCCCGTTTACTAGGTCTCTTCTATAATGGGATTAACGTGGCTGTTCGGCTTTGTTGCTGCCTTCAGCAAACAAGAAGCCCTCTGGTTCATCTTCATCACCCTCAACGCTTTTCAGGGTGTGTACATCTTTCTGGCTTTCACGGCTACTCGAAGAGTTTCGCACATGTGGCGGGACCTCCTGCTCAAAAAGTTATACGGCAGGCGATCCGACGTCCGATCTGACATGCGGCTGCGAGCAAAGTCAGAACCAAGCTCTGTTCAGACTTTATCTGTATAATTCATTTGATCCATTAGAAAAGACGATGGAATGCACGTACATACTGTGGGTCTTTTGTAACTTTTGTAAATAATATCGCTTGTCCTCTTGATATTGTGTTATTACTAAGATTATAGAACCAGTACCTTGCATGATGTTATTCAGGTTATTAATTTACTCCAGCAACATATTAAAATGTTTGAAGATGATCAAAATAGGAGGAAAAGTACACGTTACAATTCCTGCACGCGTAGATGATGTTAGTTCTATAATAACGCAATATGTATTAACAGAATTATAAGAATAGATATTGTCGTTATTAGCAACATATTGTAGTATTTTTTTCCTCCATCTCTTTATTTCTGATTATAAATCTATGAAAGTTGCTATCTAATTTTCCTTCGTGTCGCTTTGTATTATTTGTTCGACACTTCGCCGGGTTGGGGTCGATTGCCGGGAATGGTGTTTTTCGGGCTCGGTTTTTGTTTGGCTTTGCTGCTGTACTGTTGTATTGTGGGAGTTCGGGGGGGGGGGGGGGGGGGGG
>BEXV01000713.1:139364-152851 GCA_003118195.1 Hemicentrotus pulcherrimus
GGGGGGGGGGGCTGATTCTTTGAAACATTGAACTGTTATGGGTTTATATATGTTCTAGCTGGTCTGAACATCAGTATGATAGTCTTAACAGGTTCGTCGTTTTTCAAATCTTTCAATAATATTCGCAGCTGTCTGACGTAATTCATTAAAATAATGTCGTATACCTCTTGTTTGGGTATTTCTTATTTAGCTTCTTGTGTATCGTGATCGTTGAATAAAAATTTCAGCTCACCAACTAGTGAAGAAAATTATTGTTATTTTTTCCGAGTTTGCTCCGCATGTTCGTGTTATGATTAGTTGTTTCAAATATTTTCCCATCACATGCAGTCTCTAAGATGCGAAATACAGTATGTAAGTTGACAGAGACACAGAAATTAGTAACGCATTTTGACGTAGACACTGCATGCACGATTGTGTATTCCAACAGATTTGAGGAAATATGACACAAAACTGAATACGTAATATCGTCTAAAACAGTTCCATAAGTTAGTGTTACCCTGTACAATAATGTTTGAATAGTTAAATTGATAAATTAATAGTTGAGTGAATGCATGAATAAGCAAATGATTGACTGAATATATGGAAACGTTTGCTTGTATTTTTTTCATAAAAGAAGTTGACAACAAACCGACTCCACACGGTGCTGAGTGCTCAGGGATCACAAGCCACTGGCTTCATCGGGCGGGTAGTTCCATTATGTGAATGGGTAAATTAACTACCGGTACAAAATGAGAGGACACATTACAGTGTACAATAGGGACACACATTGTTTTTATTGTGCAGAACATACTTTTTTATTGACTTACTTATTGCATGAAACTATAAAACCAAAATGCATTTTGTATTATAACAATTGGAGTACAAAGAATAATAACAGCTGAATGAAATGCAAAAACACACCTGGGGAGGAAGCATTCATAAATTTGAATACATAATTATATAGTTGGTAAACGACTCCGATGAAACCATAAAACCAAAATGAAATTTGCGTTCTGGCAATTGGAGTACAAAGAATGATAGCAGGTGAATGAAATGCTTCAACAGCAACACAAACACCTGGAAAGCTGGGAAGCATCCATAAATATGAATAATTTAGTTGATAAACGACTCCGCATGTGGACGTCCGTTGGAGCAGAAAGCAGTGGATTCTTAACAACACGAACCCATTTAACAGAATGTGGGAACGTAAATTAAATTTGGCGCGGTTGGAAAATGCATCTTTCTACCCTGCGACTTTAATGATACGATCCAGTAATTTAAAACAGTAGAATGGCGCTTATTTAAAAATTACTCATTAAATAAAACCCAAAACTTCAGTGATATCAGAAAAAAATATGTTATATCTTACTATTAATTAAAAAAAGATGTATAAACATTGTGAAAGTGTCGCATTTTACGATAAAAGACACCGATTTAGCGAAGATGACATCAATAGTGCGCTTGCATCAGGGAATCCAAGGTCAAAAGGTCAATATTCAGACACTGATAAGTTATTGGTCGAGCCTTTTTGTTTCCTTTATTCCTAAAAAAATTTACAATCAATCAAAACAAGTTTAATACCAGAAGAAAGCTAACGATTACTATTTCATTAACCGCTTGCCCCAAAGTCGCTTGACCACAGTAAAACGAGTGAGGGCTTGCGAGAGCGGCCAAAGTGTGATTGAAACTCGCTATTTGCTCTTCTCCGACGCAGAAGGAGACCACAATGTGCTGGATAAATGTATTTTTTCCGACAAAAGTACAGAAAATGTGCATATGGTCTTTTTATATTATACTTTATGAAATGTAGTACCCGAGTGACTTCCGGGCGCCCAATGCTGGAAAGAAACGCACATTTGAGAAAACTTCACTTTTTCATGGAAAAATGCTTATTTTGTTCTATGCACGCAAGTCAGATTGAGCGGATGTACAACGTTTCCATATTAAAAAAAAAAACCCGAAATGAATAAATGAATGAATAAACATAAAATATTGAACAAATAAAATTATCTAAAAAAAGAATGAATAAATAAATGAATAAATAAAGATAGAGAGATTACCATTAAAGTCCCACTGCACTACTTATAGCTACTTGCTCCCTCTATATAGCAAACAATGTCTAATTGGTGACCGTTGGTCCCCCATGATCCCCCTTTTCTTATGTTAATTGAGAGCTGATTTGAAGAGATAAAAACCTGTCAGTGACCTTACAACCCCTGACTAGTGTAGACGGGCTTTAAATGGAATATTATCAACCCTTCACCAAATCTTAATACCTATACTTTCCTTCCTCGAGAGTGCCCCTCATAAAAAAAATTGTAGTCTCATGTTCTTCTTCCCATTATGACACATACTCATTTGCTGTCTCTAAACTACCAGCAACATTCCCTTGAACACCCATACATATACATACATTATACTTGTGCACGCACAATTAAGACAAGGACCAATGATATTAGATAAAGTAATCTAAGAGATGGGTTCAATTATGCAGGTACACCCTTTGCTGGTAGTGCAGTTGTTGAAGGTACATGCTGAATCATTGTACAACTAGGTGCTTCAGGGGAAATATCGACACAGCGTCTTGCATAGTTGAACTGCAAGTGGGTGAATTTGAAGAGAAAGAAGACGCTAGATTACGAAAATATTTCAGTTTTTGTAGTCTTTCTCCGTGGTAAATATTTCGTCTGAAGCATAACATCTCATTTGAAAGTGTTGGTGGTGCTACCATTATCAGCCTATGTCCACAATGTGGGTAAAATTTGCATAGCTTTCATTCATCTGGGTAATATCATGATCTGTATCAGCTTCTAATTCTGGAAGGAGTACTCATCGAAGTCGATCCGACATTGTATAAGGCATATTGCTAAAACATTCTTAACTATTTCAGAAATTCTTTTTGAGAGTTAACGCACTCAGGGGGTCAAAAATGGATCGTCGGATAGACGAATTACCATTACTTGGAAATGGACGAGAGAGCCTGAAGGACAGTGGAATTCAGCGGATTCGTAATCCGTCGTCGATCACTGTTCCGCCACAGCTACAGCTGACGTTGTCGTGGAAAGATCTAGTGGTCAACCACCATCCCTCCCGTGGGATCATCGGGCGACTGCGTGGGGATAGACCGCCACCAGTGAAAAGGATTCTGAAAGGAGGTAAGACAGTGCTCGTGACTTTTGGTTATGTATCATGTGATTGCTTTATAGCGGAAGAGAAGTGGTCACGTTAGTGGGAGGTCTTGGGTTCGAAGCCAATTCGATGTGTTTTGGGCCCTTTGGTAAGGCATTACACCTGATTACAAAGTCAAATGGAGAGGATTTGGAGATGCTTTCTTAGCAATTGGGTACAACTAACGAACCAACTATACCCCATCCTCCCCATTCACTCTCCTCCCTCCCTTCTCCGTTCCCCCTTTCTTCATCCCTCTCCTCATCCCTCCCCCTCATCTTCCTTGGACACCGCCGAGTGGTACAAAAGCAAGTAGGTTAGAACTCCGAGCTGCCAAGTCAATATGTTAGACTATAAAAACGATATCGTAGAAACGCTGCCATATCCGTTTAAGGCAATCTAAATTACATGACTTTGGGTGATTTTATTTTGCTAGAACTAGAATTCATCCTTCGTGGCTTCTCTATTTTAATATCCATTTCCATTTGTTTATGTGTTCTATATCTTCTTCCTTTCCTCTTAATTCTTCTTCATTTTCTTCCCCTTCCCTTCTCCTCCTCCTTCCTCCTCCTCATCTTCTTCGTTCTCTCGTTCTTCTTCTCCTTCTTCTTCGTCTTATCTTTCTACTTCTTCTTCTTCTTTATAAAGTGTATCCTTCTTCTTTGAAGATTAACACACTGCCGACTGGTGTGCAGACAGTTAGTATAGCACAACCGGGCTAATTTAACATGTAACATATCTAAAGATAAAGTTGAGTTCTGGTCATGTGGTTGCATTGTGAAAGAAACGGTGTGGAATCTATCAGAAAAAGGTTGATCATCTAGTATATAAGTGTACGTGTGTATTGCAAGGTTCTGGAATCATCAAAATGATAAGAAATTTGGCCAAATCTTGGCAAAGTTACAAGCACTGTACACAGAATAATGTATATGGGACTACACGAGCACATGGCGAAAAACCTACCCCCGATTTTATGATGTTTCATGACATATTAAGAATATAAAGGCATTTGAAGAGCTATGCTTTTCAGGGAACATGTTTAATCTGATGTTCTTCCACCCTTGCATAATAACAATGATAACGCTCACAAGTTATTACCTCTTCCCAGAACTCAACCTTCTCTTTAATATAATTTACAAGATACTTTTCATAAGTCGATATGTTTCGAATAGGCCTAGTACCTGAAAAACGAATTATGGCCGTCTACCTTTGATTGCATACTTCATTATTTGCATGTCCCAAAGGCATAGAGAAAATTCCCGCCCATTTTGGCCTATTGACTCCGCCATTCGCTGCCATTAAAGGACGTGTTCGTATTTAGCCTTAGTAATTGCTGCAGCTTTAAAACTAACTTCCGGACTTTGTACTGGCATCAACCAGGATAATTATGTTTCAAGTTTGCGTACTTGTGTTTATAAGTTAACGGTTTGATTATGAGTCCGTTTATATTTTTATTGTACCCGCATTTCTTATGTCTGTAATTGTGCCTCGTCATCGGGGTTGTAGGCCTATTCGTAAATAGAAATGTCGTGAGCTTATGAAGAAAAAAAGGCTGTATAATGTTGTCATGCATTATAAATGGATAATTTGTCATTAATATACAATTATTGCTCTCATTTACTTATTTTAAAACAGGATTTTGGCATTGTCTTGTTTAATGGGTTCATTCTTTTTTTTTTCTATCTTGCAGTCCTTCCCCACTCATATGTCCCCCCCCCTCTTTCTGCTCTCTCTATACTTAACTGATGTATTTTATTTGCTATAAATTTCTGAAGCATCTTAACGTATTTCTTTCTTATTCAACCCCACGTTCTCTGTTATTCTCTCTGTATATATTGCTACCCTAAAAGAAATGTTAACAAGTTTACTGTACTAAAACATTTTCCCACGGACAGTAACTTATCCGATATTGTATAATTTATCAAACATTAATAAAGATAGAATCAGGATTGTAAAATATGGATTCCATTATCCTTGTGTAGCTAGGAAGTTTCTGCATCAGCGACTGTGTGACTACACATATAGCTAGTAATAATCGTTATATCCATGTATGATTTTGTTGTTGTTCTTTTTACTATTGTAGTTGTTGTGTTTGTTGATGTTGGTGGTGGTGGTTATTTTGTTTGTTTGTGATACACTTGCTTTCATGGTATTAGAAAACTGCATATTATTATGCAGGTCACACATACAGGATAATGTAGTTGAATTTTAAACACTCAAGCAAATTCTGCAGAGTTATATTTCAACTATCGAAAAAGGGTTTTCTAATTTTCTAAAGTTTTTATTCATTATATTAATGAAAGATTGTGTCTCTTGTTGTTGTATTTGACCTTGCTAAATGTTTCTGGTATATTGATAACTTACTGGGGTATGGTGGCATATTATTTCTCACAATCGTCCCTGTCTCTTCTCCTTATTTTCATGATACAACTGCATGCAGTGCTTGATGTTTATTTATGATCATGTTCCCAAGGTATTTCTAGTTCTTTAGCGTGGAAACTGGAAATATACAACTCTAGTATAGTACACTAATTATTATTATCTTTATCTATTACGTACAGTAAGTGGTGTAGCAGACCCGGGCACACTGACGGCGCTTATGGGTAGCAGGTAAGATGTTTGATTTTGTTTTAATACATCAATGGGATGGGCGATAATAATGGAATATATCTACGTATTTGAATACTTCTCCCCGCTCAACTTGAAATATAATGTCTATTAATCGATTGCAACATGTTTTCTAGATGTCCTTTTTGTAAACTCCTCTCCCTCTCTCTCTCTCTTTCTTATAACATTTTTACATTTTTCTTTATCCTCTCCCCTATTATCCAACCTCCTCGCCTTCTTTGCTTTTTCCCTACCTCCTATCCTTTCTTCTATCTATCTTTCCCTTTCATCTCTAATTCCCTCTCATCCCATCCCCTCTCTTTCTCACTGTCTTCCTCCTGTCTTTTGGTACAAATATCTTTCCCCCTTTCCTATCATTTCTTCTCCTCCCCTCATTTTCCCCTCTTTTCCCCATCCCTTCCTTTCTGATATAACACAGTGGCGCCGGTAAGACCACGCTTCTGAATGTCCTGAACCAGCGAGGACTGGCGGGTCTCGATGTCAATGGTCAGGTGTATCTCAATGGAATACCAATCAGCGAATATGGAATGCAAACTAGCAAGCTCATAGGCTACGTCCAACAACACGACATAATCCCCGGTGAACTCACAGTCAGTGAATACCTCACATTCTGCGTAAGTATCTTTTTGGAAATTTTATGATAATAATGATAGCAATAATGATAATAATGAAAACAATTAATATAATAGAAATAACAATAATGATAATGATAAAAATAATAATAATAATGATGATGATGATGACGATGATAATAACGATAATAATTTTGTTTCTTTCTCCTAACTGCCATTTCTCTTATGACACTACTCAATACATAACACTTAAAACAATTGAAATGTTATTCATGTGTAACATTACCGATTAAGCCACTTTGAAACTCTTATTGAACTTCCTATTGTTTGTCCAATTTTGTCCTGGATTTTCACCAATCTACCTCTCTGATTTGTTTTGCTTTCCTTTAGAGCTGTTTGCTATTTGAATAAATGTTTGATTTACCTATAAGTCCTCAACAAAAAATTAGCACGCACTTCACGTGATACTCTTTAAGGTCAAGAATCCATTTTGTCCCAACTTGCCCTTTTCCTTTTGAAATTTTATTTCAAGAGAAGGTTGATTTCTTGGGAGAGGTGACAAATAATTTGTGAGCGTTTTCATTGTTATTGTTCAAGTGTGGAAGAACATCAGAGAAAAATGTTCCCTGATAAGCGTGGCTTTTCAAATGGCTCCATACTCTAAACACGATATGTAACAGCTTAACAACGAGAACCTCATTTTTATTCCACCTGTTTGTGTAGTCCCATATCCATCTTTCTGTGTATAGTGCTTGTAAAGACTGGGCCAACTTTCTTAGCATTTTGATGATTCCAGAACCTTGCAGTACACAACCTTGCTTATATGCTACATGATGAACGTTTTATGATCGATTCCATATCGTTTCTTTCACAATTTAATCGCATGACCAGTACTCAACTTTATCTTTAAATGTCATTTTTTTAACGCTAACTGTTTCTCTCGCTGTCTTTTAACTAACAGGCTCAGCTCACGATGTCTAAGAATCTACCCGATGAAGCCAAGGTTGCCAAGATTAATGAAATCATAGAAGAGGTATGAAACGTCTTGATTTTTTCCTCCATAATAACCATAATAATGACAATAATATTTAGAATAGTAATGGCTGTTTTATATAAAACACTTTTTCAATGAACTGACCAAAGCTTGCAGTATATCGTTACAAGCTAAATGAAATGCAACAAATAGATAACCAAACATAAAAATTAAATTTAAATGGCATCAAAACGTTTTCACTAGTGGTGGCATTCGCGGTATGATACTGAATGTACAATATATCAATTTCTTTCAATATAGTAGTGTACTTTATTGACAAATCTGAAGAAACAAAACATCACACATATACAAAAACAGATAGCGATTTTGGAGTTGTGTAGGGAATAAAGCACTATCGAAAAAAACTTATTGCTATTTAGACCATTCACACTCGAGTGTGTTTGCCAAATATTCAGTTCAGTCCTTTTTTTTTTTTTTTACTTTTATTGCAATACATTCAATATTGTCCTACGCGACCGTTTTTCTAAAAGTCTAATGTCTCATAACCGAAGATCTTTTTTCAATAAACTTCGGGATATCATGTTTATATTTATTGCAGATGTAGTTGAAAGAAAAAGTAGAGTACTGGTCCTTCTGTATAAAGTAGAGAAATGGCCCTTCGGTACAACTTTAAAAGAAACTGAAAGCAATAAGGAAAAGATAATCATTTAGTACATATTAAATGGAAGGTAGAGTTCTTAGAGGAGGTGAAAAATAATTTGTTAGCGTTATCATTGTGATTATTCAAGTGTAGAAGAACATCAGATAAAAAAATGGCATTTAACAGCATAAAAAACAGGACGGATTTTTATGCCACATATTCGTGTTGTCTCGTGTTTTTTTTGTGTGTGTACAGTGCTTGTAACTTTACCAAGACTGGGCCCAATTTCTTATTATTTTGATAATTCCAGAAAATTGCAGTACACACCACTACTTATACGCTAAATGATCAACCTTTTCTGATCGATTCCACACCGTTTCTTTCACAATGCAATCGCACGACCAGAACTCAACTTTTTCCTAATAATTTAAGGAAAATTTGTAATGTATAAAACTAAACAAAAAAAAATTGGTAACAAATAATTTCTTGTCTACAACCATTGTATATACCTGGAACTGGGACAAAAGGCTTTTTGCCACATTTATTTGGTTAACCTTTTTCTGTTCCTGGCGTTCTAATGGTTGCATTGTCTTCTATCTGTACCTGCTCAGTTGTCTGTCTTCTTTTTATATTTCATATGTATTTTATTTATTGCCAAATAAATACTTATAAAGATTGTAAAACTATTTATCTCTTGAAAATCATTTTTTCTTTTCTCTTTTGCCGTTATATATATTAGTTCTCATTACGTAAGTGTGCAGACACAGTGATTAAAGGAAAGCAGTGCATTTCAGGAGGAGAACGAAAGCGAGTCTCAGTAGCCACAAAGGTAAGACATCTTTACTCTTAGTTTCATTAGGTATTACCTCAGTCGGTTCTTTCTCATTCGGTGGAAGGTAATACTTTTATTCAGTCTGTTGTCGGTCTGGAATTGAGGCATTCGGATAACTGGGACCTCATTAACACCTCCAGACCGACACCAAACCCATTCATAACCGACTGATACTTGGCTATTCAATATAATGACACTTATGTTTGGTCAGTTATTGGTATGGGTCGATCTTATCCGTGTCACCGGGATATGTAATGTAATGCATAAGTTATTTTCTTCTGTCATTTGATGATGGTTGGCATCGGTTTGTTGTTGTGACTGCGGTATTAGTCATACCACCAAACCGACTCCAAACCAGTTCTTTTACGACTGATTCCTGGTCTTTTGGCATGGTGTATAATCAATTTTTGTTTGTCTGTAATCAGTTTTGTGTCGGCCTAGCCGGTGTGACTGTGGCATCAAGCCGAGTTCTATCATTTTGTGCGAAACAAATCATTCCAGTCTTTTTTAGTGATAATACAGTTAGATAACAAGTTATTTAGTCAGAAGACATGGCTTTCGATAAAGTTGGTAGTACATAACTTTTGTTTGATTTTCGCCAAAGACAAAGCATTAGCTCTTGTGCTATTCCAAGGATCCGATTTGAAGGGGGAAAAACGAGATTATAAAAAAGTTTTATTATAGTATGAATGTGTCGCATCAGATAGTTTTTTTTTAACATATTGGATTTATTCAACTCTGGTAGTTAAAAACGAATCTCTTAAAAGGTTAGCCTTTACCTTTAATAAAATGTTAATAAAAATCTTAATCAATTTAACAATCTTTTCGGAAGATTATCACCCACCCAATGTATCACCTGATATATCTAAAGTCATCCACAGATAACCCTAATAACTTCTTCATGTTACCATAGCTGTTCGCAGAGCCGAAGTTGCTGTTTCTGGATGAGCCAACCACAGGTCTTGATTCCTACATGGCTGCCCTCTTGGTTAGCAATCTCAGATCTCTGGCTGCACAGGGTTACAACATCATCTGCACCATCCACCAACCTTCAACTGAAGTCTTCAACATGTTTGATCAGTAAGTTGTTGTTGTTGTTGTTGTTTTTTGTTTTTTGTTTTTGTTTTGTTTGTTTGTTTGTTTGTTTGTTGTTTGTTTGTTTGTTTGTGTTTTTTTTTTTTTTGGGGGGGTCCTATCAAGATGTCCATCTTATTTCTAATGTGATCTTTGCCAACCACGATCCGTTGAGGCTATTGTTTTTGGGAGGCCTTATGGTTGGAGATCTTAAGGTTTAAGGAGAGGCTCATATACAGACCTAACCATTGCCGTATTGACTGACGATCTGCCATTAAGTTTACTCCCGGGGACATTTGCTCGTCAGAAGACATTGGGTGAAGTGATGATGATGATGATGATGATGATGATGCTTCACAGCATTTGTATGGCACCATCTGTTTCAAAAAAACATATAAAGGCGCGAGCTCCTCCAATAAAGTCAGCATTTAAATGTCTGAAGGAAGAAGTGAAATTTGAGTGAAGCCTTGAAGTGGTCTAGTTTGTCGTGAATTTCGCGAATAGATGATGGGAGGGAATTCCACAGGCGAGGAGCAATAGAGGAAAACACCCAGTCTCAATCTCCTTTGAGATGAGTAATTTGGATGGTGTACAGGATTCTAGAATTAAGATAAAAAGAAGGTGTCTATAGTGTGTGGTTGATGGATGAAGTTAGAAATTTGGATGTTATCAGAAATCGACCTCGCAGCATACTTGATACAATATATTGTTTGCTTGATTTTCATTTTTGCATGTTTCAACATAATTATGGAGAAGTAATGTAAAAAGTAGGTTAGGTACATACCGTATATATTAAAAACCAAAGTAAAAAGAAACATAATGCAATAATATCATAATATATATCAATTAAATAATTATACCTTTTTTTATACCACATAATTGAAAAAAATCATTTCCAAATTGAAAAAAAAAATGCAAGAGACCACTATCGTAAGCAAGAGCCCCAACGTGATGGGCGCCTCAGGAAAGGAACCTATAATGTACAAGATCGGCGATGTAGACATCACCAACTTAAATGGGCTTCGTATAACAATAGTACTTTCATATCTTAACTAGATTGCTTATTCTGGCTGATGGCAGCATATCCTACAACGGACCACGCGCTGAGAGTGTCTCCTACTTTAGCAGTATCGGTTACGACTGTCCCGACACTTACTCACCCGCGGACTACTTCATCGCACTCTTAGCCATCGTCCCCGGCCAAGAGGAAGGATGCCTCGACCGTGTCGGAGTAAGTCACTAGAACGTTTTTGAAGATTCGGCAGGTTGCACGGGGAATCTGAAGTTTCCGTAGTTACTCAGAAGTCAGCTGACAGGGTTTTAACAGGGACATCTAATTTCTCCTGTTCTCAAAAAAACTGCACTGGTTGCCAATCCGCAAGCGCATATAATTCAAAATCCTTTCCTCACATGGAAGGCTGTAAATGGCTTGGCACCAAACTACTTACAAACCTTTTTATGCCCTACATATCAGCTCTCTTACAGACCTTTAAACCAAGCTGAAATCTCATCTTTTTCAACAATACCTGTACTTTGCACTATTAAACTTATCCCAAACTCTCTTATTCTTTATTGTGCGCCTCGTAATAGAGTTGTCTAGATAGACAGCGCCATATGAATGCCTATTATTATTATCATTATTATTAATCCCCCGAGATAAAATTATGTTTTATCAGTAAATGAAGACTTATGGAAAGTATGGAAATTCGAAAAAAAACATGTCCCAAATATGTCTCCTTCTAAAAGATTTCACCCTTCAAGAAATTTAGACATTCAAAGTCAATGAAAAAAAAAACACCGTCGGTCTGACGGTGAGAGTGTCCGTCAGGTTTAGCCCCAGAACCCCCGAAACACATCACCAGTCGGGTAGATTTAACCCCATCTAACCCAAAGCACTGAACTTTGTAGAGAGGTCGTAGACTGTACATTACCAAACAAAATTGACATCTTTTTCCATCGGGATATGTGAGATAAACCTCGGATCAGTTTTTCCCCTTATAGCCAATGGACTACATTTCGGGGGTCTGGTAGGGTAGAGAGAGAGAGAGAGAGGGGGGGGGGGTGGTGGTCAAATAAATAAATCGTAGACGATAACTTGTATACCAAAAAAGGAGGATAAATTTCGAAGCTGAACATGAGACCTGATTGGTCTAGGCACCTCGTAAAGTCCTCATTTCCATTCACTTTGTGTCATTGTAAACAGAGAATTGCGGAGGAATACAAGAAATCACCCTATGAGACAGAGGCTCGGCGACGACTAGCCGTTGATTTGAGCAGAAACGCCAAAGTCGAGGTAATACATGAAGTCTGAAGTCTCCAATGTAAACTGTTTCTTTAACAAAATCGCAAAGGTATTCAAGAAGTCAAGCTAAGTTAAGTTCAGTAGCCTCCGCGTCATCTATTGAGATGTGCGAGCATGATATTTAGATAAGGCATAATACCGGCAGAATATTTATATATGCAATACATTGGGGTGTTTAAATTAAAGGAATTGAGTTAATTTCTTTAAATTCTTTGCTATTTCTTTCTCAAAGCCTTTGGTCAATTCATTAATTCAACTTCACATATTATACCAATGAGGTTTGAGATTTTTTAAAATTTATTTGTTTTGGGATTCAAGTGATCGAAAAAAAACCCAGATAGGATAAGTCAGGGGGATATCTTCCTATATGTTTCCCTTACATACCATCTTGGGGCATTTCCAGATGTTGCGGACTTTGACAATATCGAAAAGTCGTACATATTTACCAGTAGACTTCTCCATGCGTTAGGAGAGCAAATGGATTAAGGCCTGATCTTAATAACTGTTATTTAATCCACTTTTTTTATGAAATGAATTTTGGTAAGTGCCTGATCAGGGATTTCTTTTTGTTAACCTGTTGTCCTTAATGTGTCATCTTATTACGTTCAAAGATTTTGTTTTTCTAAATTTATTTCTCACGAGTGCTGTTTTTCATAGGGATTCACCAGCTTGAAAATTAATCTTATGGATTATGAATGATAGATGTTTGGTAGAAAGTATATCATTCGAAATTCCTCTAATTCGTTATGAATTATGATGTTAGGTAATATTGTTTCTTTCGTACTTTTTGTTTTCGTTTTTGTTTCTTCTGTACTTCTAATGACCTCTTCCTTAACTTATTTGTATGTTATTTGCGAATGACATGCCACTTCATTCTTTTCCTTTCAATTTAGGATTTCGCCTATGATGAGGAAGATATAGGGTATGTAACAATAATAGGAATCACTTGCATTTACTTGCCCTGGATTTGTAAACATAATTATTGTTCCAAATAATAATTTAGTTGTCTAAAAATGCATTACACAAGTAAAGTGCTATCCTTACATTTTTTAAAGGGACTTCAAACATTTCACATGCAATGAATTGCCAACTATTCATAATAATTGTGTGACTAAATTACGCATTCGTTCAGAATTAGAGTATCTTGTAATTACATGTACATATATCTAAAATAAAACCTGTATACGCAAATGCTTCATGACCATGATAACCCATTTACCATGTCACATAAGTAAAAGACTACTTGATCATATTAAAGATATCATTTTTATTGTATTACATTTCGTTTTCGCTGGAGA
>BEXV01000714.1:6801-23108 GCA_003118195.1 Hemicentrotus pulcherrimus
TTAGTTACACCTCTATGTAGTATTTTTAATTTGTCAATAGATAAGGGGATATTTCCAAGTTCCCTGAAATTAGCCAAAGTTGTACCCATATATAAAAAAGGGGAAAAGTCTATTTTATCTAACTATAGGCCCATTTCCATTTTATCTGTATTTTCTAAGCTGTTTGAAAAACTTGTTCATAAACGTTTATTGCCATATTTGTGTCATAATGATATCATATATCTAAAAAGCAATTTGGTTTAAGACCTAGATATTCAACTTATATGGCATTAATTGATTTTTGTGATAAAATAGCTAATGCGTTTGAGAATAAACAATTTGTTATTGGCACTTTCCTTGATTTATCCAAAGCATTTGATTGCATAGGCCATGACATTCTTATACACAAATTGAGATATTATGGTATAAGAGGTACTGTCTTAGATTGGTTTAAGAGCTATCTTCACAATCGCAAACAGTATGTTCATATTAATGGGTATTCATTCCCTATACAAAATATTAAAATTGGTGTTCCTTAGGGTTCTGTTTAAGGCCCCTTGCTTTTTATTATGTATATAAATGACTTACAGTTTATCAGCAATATCTTAGATTCAGTTTTTTATGCAGATGATAGTAATTTTTTTTATAACTGGCAATAATATAAAGGATATGTGTGCAATATTAAATAATGAATTATGCAATATAAACCAGTGGTTTTTAGCAAACAAATTGAAACTAAACACTGATAAAACATCGTGCATGGTATTCAAACCCCCCAAAAAATTATTGATGTAAATCGCATGAATGTAAAAATTGCTGGTTTTGACATTCCAGTTGTAAATACAACTAAATTCTTAGGAGTAATATTAGACAATCATTTGACATGGAAATATCAAGTCGATGACATATGTTGTAAAATGTCAAGAGCAATTGGTACAATCAGTAGAAAAAGTGCAATTGTACCAACATATATCCTTTTAACTTTTTTATTTTACTATGATCTTGCCTCACGTTATGTATTGCAACATTGTATGGGGAAACTGTGCACAATATCTTTTAAATCGTATTCATATTCTACAAAAACGTGCAATCAGAATAATTACGAAGTCTAAGCCTTACTCTCATTCAGATCCTTTAAACAAAAAATGAAATTATTAACTATTTATGATATTCACAAATTTATAACCTGCACATTTATGTTTCAATATATCAATAATACCTTGCCAAAATTCCTAGAAAATGGTTTCATAAAGAAAATATATATGTACAATATAAGACAGAACAATAATTTGTATGTTCCTAATTATAAATACAATGTCTCTAGATGCACTATCAAATACTCAGGGCCGATCATGTGGATTATTCTTTCGAATACTATAAAATGTACCAAAAGTCTTCCAGTTTTTAAACAAACATATACAAATCATCTTTTAAAATTATATTAATTTGCCTCCTCCCTTCCTCTCCCATTCCTTTTATATGACCCATCCGTTGTAGTTGCTGTTGTTGTATTGTTAGTTACTTAGTTAATGTTTATGTTAGATTTGATTTGCATGTAGGATTGACCATAGACAGGCCTGTTGGCCTATTGTCAATCCCGCCATTATCTGTTATGTTATATTTATGCTGTATTCTTGTTTGTCTTCTGATTGTTTTGTATTTTTATCAGATTTTGGAAATAAACTAAACTTGAACTTGAAAAAAAAAAAGAGTGAAAGGGGGAGGGAGGGGGATATAAAGCCAATGCAGACTTTCCCTGATTCATTTCTTATTAGTTTGCCTTCTGATAGAGAAGTACAGAGGTTTTGTAGAACTGTTGATGAATACATTGATATTAAGTCGAACGTTAAACGTTCACAATCATTTGGGGAGTAAATTAAACACTTAACAAGATAAATGACCTCAAGGCATCATCAAAATAACCGGTGGTCAATCGGGAGAGGACCAATCAAGCCTGCCAAGCTCCTGCATTAAAGGTACTATGTCCCTTTTGCACCCAACATCAAATTCTGTAGAACTTTGCAGGAATTATGAATATGTCATGTATGTCCTATCTGTGTAATTTAAACGTTAGCAGTGTCCTCATATTCAAATTATGCAAGGAAACCTGTATACTTGCTAGACTTCACTGTCAGAAACTATTGAGTGACTGGCTGGCATTTTTTTTCTTCATTGGTAATAAGATACATGAAAAGAGTTGCATTTGTCTACATCAATAACCCACTTCTTGTGATGGCCAAGATTAAACTGATTGAATCCTTGCACAACTTAAAACGTATGACCATTCGATACAATTGTCTGAAAATCAAGACTATTACTTTTGGGCTCCATAGCACTAAAGTCGATTTGACAACTAATAGTCGTTATTTTCCCACTTGAAGACATTTTCAAGCCCCACCTTTTTTAGGGAAGTTCTAAATTAGTAATATCCTTCAAATGCAGTCGGAATTTAACTTTTTCATTGTTTGGCCTGCAAATGGGACATAGAACCTTTAAGTGCTTGATAGGCAAATATCTTATTCCTTAAAATTGATTAAGATTTTATCTTATCAGGCAGCTCATAAACATCAATACTGCTTGTGAAACAACAAAATATGCAGAGGTCTACGGCTTTGAGTCTTGTTCGGAAGATTCAAGGTCTTGGTAATTAAGGATAAAAAGTACTTTCAATTGATGCAGGAGGCCAACATGATCACCCTTAAGACTTAAACAACAACAGCAAGTCTATAAATTATCTTCTTATCTACATTTTCGTAGATTTTGTGATATTAAATGGAAATTGTCCAAGAGAAAAAGACAACATGCCATCTTTACAAGTAATGTACAGGTGTAGCTTCAGCATTCAAATAAAGATATTCAAATGATTAAACCAACGTGGTATGGTAGACGTGATTAACATGTATTACAGATTCTAATCCGTGCACTCAGGGATAAAACGTAATATCCGTGAAAGCAAACGGAATGAAATTTTCATTAAGGTAAAAGCAATCAATCAATGAGAAAATACTTGCGAATAACAAAATATTCAATATTCTTAACATGAATGACAGAATGATTTCTAATTTTGCAACTGAAATTGAATTCAAGGCTAGATAACTGTTTGGTCGAATACAATTTCTTTTTTTGAAGTATTTTAAAACATGTTATTAGGAATTTGAAACACTTTTCTTTCATTAGGAGAAAATGGAAGACAACAGAGGGATGTCTGCTTGGGAATTATTCAGCCCGGGAATTCAGATCTCACAAAACTATATCTCACCTGGGAATGTCATCAAAAGACTAAAACTGTCAACATTTATAGAAAATGTTTTCAGTCCTGCCATGAAAAAAGAAGAAAAGAAGATAATAACATTACTTCTCTTTTTGAGGAAAACATAATGAATATGATTTTTAAATTTTTAAATGAAAAACATTGGTTGAGTCAGTATCACCACAAAAAAAGAGTAATGAGATAAATTTTATGTTAGTGTATGTTCCCCCATATTGTATTATGTTGTTATCATATACATTCAACTACTGTACGTTTATGCACACGTGTGTGTAGTACGAATGGCGTGTCACACTGTGTGATATGCATTTTCGGCACAAAAAAAAGCATCCCCTGAAAATCTCCACGGCGTGGGTACATGTTCGCGCGCACAGCCAGCGGTTGCCTCACCACACATCAAATGCTGTGTACGCGTTAACAGGTGTGAGTGAGAGAAAATATTTTCTTTGCACGCCACCGTTCGAGCTGGGAGCAGACACAACATTATTTTCGCGTCTGAAAGTAGGATTCGCCTCGCTAACAGGACACAAGGCATTATCGGTTTTTTTCCTCGCTCAGTTTGTTTGTGGTTTGTCTGCTGCATCCGATATCTAACTGACTTTCATCCCGCTCCCAGGTGTGCCTGTTTCAATTAGTTCGGTCCCATCGCGTCCTGCGTCTCCACAAGTGGATTTTAGGGAAATTGTTTGAAGGAAACACCAACCATCTACAACAACAACAAAAATGGCATCCAAAGATTATAGCAATTTATTGTGCAAGGATTCTTTAACAGCCGAGGATTTTGCGCGTGTGTGGGAGCATTTTGATGAAGATGGTAAGAATAACTTTTATCATCTAGATCCATCTAACCTTCTAATGACAAATGTATTATCGGACTTGTTATAATAATGGGATGACACCTTAGAGCATCAATAATCTAAAGGCACGATAAGGACTGGGGGTTTATGAGTATGAATCATAAATACGGAACCTATTGCTTGACATGATTTGATTTATATTCTTATATTACAGTTTTTTTTTCAACTGTTTTTTTTTTCTTCAGTTAAGTTCATTTTGTTTTATTATCATCATTTCGCAGCCTCAGCTGGATTACATGACAATTTACAATCAATTAAAAAAAAAACATCACATTTCATTTCTAAACAACATATTGTAAGTCTATGGGAAATACCGTTATCGAATAGAGGTTTTTTTTCATTCTAAAAAATGGGTAATCTTCATCTTAAAGAATGAAAATCATTCTTAATCGCGAATTAATCTATGGATTGTAAAGAAAGCAACTTTTATTCGGTAGAGATACTATCAGAATGTGTTTCATTTAGAAAATATATTTTGCGATTTTTTAAATTTAGCATTAATCCTCATACGCCATTGAATGCGAGAATCATTCATTTTCCATTTGTATTTGAAAACAAATTTAAACCAAGATCATCACGATTAAACTGGGTGCTTAATTTAAATCGTATTCCTGTGCGAAATGCTTTTCTTAAAATCAATTTATTGTATACCCCCACCAACACATCTATAATGTGTATTGCTACTATTGATGCATGTAATATCTATATTATCAAAGATTGTCTTTGATAGTCCGAAATATATGTATTTCAGATATATTATTTCCAAAAACGCAAATGATTTTTGAGAGTCAAGTCTCGCATGGCTCTCGATGAATGCGCGACTGCTGATGTTGCCACGCCCATCGGTTTGGGTACTCCACCATCCATAATACTCTCCCTTACAGCGCAACACCATCACACCCTCTCATCACAGTCATCCAACCAGGGGGTATCAACCCATAGCCTTCCATCTCCTGTCTCCGAATCTCGCTGTTTTTCGCATTCGAAACTCTCTCTCTCTCTCTCTTTCTCCCTCTATATATATATATATATATTACTGACTCTCACTCAATCCCTCATTCTCTCTCATCCATATATCATATTCTGATTGTCTGCCCCGATCTTCATAATTATGTCTACTCAGTTTCACTCTCACTGCATCTCAGTATTGTTAATGTCTCCCCTCTCTGTGACCCTCTCTTTCAAATACATTATATTCCTCTCTGAGCTCCTGTTTACTGTCTCTGATCGGTGTTTCACACCTTTCAACCATCAATCTTTTTGCGTTTGTTCGTAATTCTGGACCAATTTTAGCTTCTATGCTGTGATCTCAATAAGTTCCATCCTATTCTCCCTCTTTCATCCGATGCGATCGAACCTTATTTTCCTCTCTCGGGTTCGTCCCTTTCTCTCTCTCAGGGTACCTCCATCAATCTCTCACTCGTGTCACGCCCTCTCAGCTTAAAAAGAATGCATCTCCGCTGAGTGCTGAAATGGTACGATGCTATACACACAATACCCTCACACACACACACTACTCACACAAAAATACACGCGCACGCACATGCATACACAAAAAACGCCCACATAACAGGCAAGCACGGTGCAGTTTTAAAAGCTAGCTAGCTTATAAGCCAGCTACGACTCGGCATCGATATAATGATAATTAAACATTCACCTCTGACAAGCCCCTCCCTCACATCCAGGCTTTGCACTTAAAAGCAGCTAATGCGCTTATGTTATCATTTGCCATCAATTCAAAACAGGTTAACCTTGAAGTTCTTAGCCAATATATAACAGCAAAAATGAAGCTGATACTATCAGCGTGTACGCTGTACTTTACATTTTTTATCGAACTAATTGCGAACGGAGGAAACTCATTGGTGATGATGCAGATACTAGAGCTTAACTATTATCCTCTCCGGATCTCTCGTTTGTATCATCGAATGATACAAAATAAGGGTTCATTTTTTCTATTACGGCTGTCTCGAGGTTAATGCATTTAATCGAAAACTCAATTATTGTCACCATATTTTATTGTTAGTACACATAGAAAGGGAGGGATAGATCAAGGTCTTCCATCGTTGGAAAAATGAATAAATCGCTGCTCATCTTGATTAGCGTTATATGACTGTATTGTTAGCGTATCTTGAACATCATACTGAAGGGGAAAACTTGATTTTGTGATTTTCTATATCTCCCACATTCTCTCCCTGTTTTCTCACTACCCATTCCCTGAAATTCCCGAAATGAATTAATTATTTAGTTTGCATGGTAAAATTAAATTGCGTTCAATAGGCAAAGCTTTTAATATTTCACATTCGTACATGTATTGCTAATGTGATAATGAGATCGACAATATATCGCTCGAGGGGGAGGGGTGTGGTTAAATAGTATCTGCCCCACCCTCTTTCTTCTTTTTTTTTTTCGTTTCCACTCCATAACATTAGGGACTTTTAGATTTGCGTGGACTGAAACGTGTGATGTCCAGTCAAATCAGTGCATTAAAAGGACGTCGATCGTAGCATAGACCTATTGTCTTCGTGCGATTCTAAAAGTCCCTATTCGCATGAAGCAGGTATTTCTAAAATTTCATATCCATCAATGTAATTCTAGTGAGGTAGTGACATCGACAATAGGGACTTTTAGATTGAGTGGACGAGAACACGACGAACGCCGACTGATCATGCATGTCAACGTACTCAACTGCCCATGTTGAATACAATTAAAAATCTTTAAGATTGCACTCGGCGATATACATGCATGCAGTAAGTAACAATCTGGACATGACGGACAAAGAAAGAGGATAAAATATACAGTTCTTCATTCTACCCTCAACAATAGGCCATTTTCGTAATGTCTCCAAATTTAATGCAGAAGTCTTTGTGAAGTGCCTCAAAACAGATTTTTTCATTCACCTGATAAGAATTAAAGTATTTCAATAGACAGAATCCGAACTGCATACATTAATTGTTGCCAGGTTGGACAACATAATGGATTGACCTACCTATCAACACTTAATGTATGCAGTTGCATTCTGACTATTGAAATATTATTATACCAGGTGAATGAAATCATTTGTATTGAGGCACTTCACAAAGACTTATGCATTACATTTGGTTACATTACGAAAATGGCCTATCGCTGTGGTAGACCATCCCTTCACTGCCATTATGTAAAAATGTGAAGAACAGGTGAATAATTGCATGTGACATCCGTTCTATACATTTTTTTACATAATAGCAGGAAAGGGATGTTCCTTTGTCTACCTGAGGAACTGTATATTTTATGCGCACGCGGCATTAGGAAAATCAAGGTTGACGCATTCTCGATCGCCGACAGGGACGACGTGACGCATGCGCAGTGCCTTAAAATGACATCACACGTTGCAGTCAAATCTGTCGACGTGCAAATCTAAAAGTCCCTAATATTTCGCTTATGGGGGGGGGGTGATTTTCAAAAGGTACACCATCCTCTACCTTGCGATGCGCTAAACTCAGGAGGAGACCGTCACACATGAGTGCTTCTCGTTTCGGCCAGGACTCCCATCGGAGCGTCACGTCTCATATTTGCTTTAATTGTCGAGCGCCAGGAGTGTCACGTCTGACCGACATGCATGAGCGCTATACAAAACCCACTTTTATCATTATTATTGATATCAATCATCTTAATAGGCCTATCACTAAAAATTCTTACCCCTTCTGTATATCTGTGTCCATCTCCTCCCTTTTCTATACCCATCTCCTTTCTCTCTCTCTCTATATCTAATATATATCTCTATTAAACTCTCTATAACACTCTCTCTCTCTCTCTCTCTCTGTGGATAGTTGATGACATGATAACAGATTTTGATTATTCAATGACTACATCTAAGTTAACATACCACGCTGTATAAAGATTTTGTCGGGTAGCAGTACTAAAATTGCGTTGAGTTTTACGCAAAAATCATTAAAAGTGCGTAATAAAGTATTCACAGTTTTGTTTGATTAACGAGACGTTAAGAGTTCTCTCTATTCTGCCTCATTGCTTCCATTATAGGTTCTTTGACATGGAATTAAAAAGCTGATTACAATCTCACAGATTATTCCAGTACACAGCGTTTTCTTTAAAAGTAATCTCGCTTTTTCTGTATTGGTGGGGACAAAAACAAAAATGCTCACTTAGATAAAAACCAATATTCTTAATTTTCAGACTAGAAATAAACGATATTTCCCAACTATGTTTTATAAAATGCTAAGCATGTACCTACTCCATGGTATAAGTAACACTAAAAAAAAACACGCACGAGAATATGATGAGAACGTGATCCAATATATTTGCTGGATTCATTTGTGGTAAAATCATTCCCGCAAATTTTCGTTGGTTTGTTTACCATGGTGGTTGAAACTACTCATGTAGGCTATTACATGATATAGACAATGGAGTTCTATTACAACGACTCAGTATACGCTTTAAGGTTCGTCCCATTTAATAATGTCATTAGATCCATGATAGGCCCCAACTTCTACTCATATCCACGTTAGATCGTAAACTCTTCTTTCGCGATGGTCTGTTAGCACACATATCTCCATGGTCTGTGCAAGAAGTTACCAGCAATGGAGAACTAGCTAGCGAGAGCCGTCTGAGCGAGGTTCGAAGCCGACTCGTAAACTCAGCGGGTGTTCGCGAGATGATTTACGACGGCTGTTTTGGGTTCGCTCTCGATATAGCGCAGTGTGAGCATGCGCAGTTACAACTTCTTGGTCTGTGTAATGAATGCAAGGTACACCAAGCAAACAATCCTTGAGTGATGTTTTGCTACATTTTCATCAGTGTTTGCTTTACCGTTAACATTACTTTCGCTGAAGGTCAAATCATGCAAATGACACTCGTGAGAGTGGATATGAAGTCCCTGGAACACGGGATCGTTTGGTTTTTCTCAACTGTCATAATTCCCTGGAGGACCGTTCCATCATTATGACAGGTTTGATAGAGAAAGGAGGGGGAAAATATTCATCTATACGAGACCTGACAGACTTCCACGCTATAACAAGGCTTTGGAAATACCGCCCCTGACTAATGAATTACCTTCACTATACCTTCCATAATGTTAAGTGCTCCCTTCCATGAAACACACTAATTCTGAAGCATTTGAATCAATGGACAAATTAAAAGTCTTTGACCATTTGATTGAACCCATTATTCAAGTGTTCAGTTCATGCATATAAATTTATAATGCTGTACATCAATGTTTGTATTATCCCTGTCCATGAAATGATCGGTACTGGTTTATTCTTGATAAAGTTTAAAACTCATCAAAACTTTATTGATAAATCTAAAGAGTAACATAGACTGATCAATAAAGTTTTGAGAAGAGATAAACTCTATCAATCAAGAACACACCATTATTGTTACAATCATGTTCACGAACAGAGGTAATAAAATGAATTATTCCAACTTGTATGGGCAACAATTTATGTAGGCTAATGTTACTATAGTATAGTCAACATTTGAATTAATACAAAATATCACATTGTTTCCCGAACATGAGGGGTTTGAATGCCCGAATAATTATAATTTCGAATGCTACGGCATGTAAGAGATACAGCCCCTCTAGCCCGGCTCCCCCCCCCCTCCCCCCGCTATTTGCATGTATGACTACGCTCGGCTGTCTTCATCTTCTCTCATTTCTACCCGACATATAATGTAAAAAAGCAGACAGTGTCAATATTAGCTTCGTTCGTGGACGGTTTTCTTCACGTGGGTGTGTGTTCAAGAGTGAAATCACTTCTCCATATGTATCTCATCACAGGCAACATACCCATCGTAGGAATGCTAAGTGGTACACACCAGTCTTATTCAAGCAAAAACTGCTATGTGCAATATCATGTGACACATCACGTGACATGCAGCGTTTTATCCTATGACAGGAATGGTAAACAAAACATGCCATGTTCGGCTCCTTGTCGTAGAGGTGTATAGTTGTTACCCGCCACGTCTGTCGCATCAGATTATACTTGCGATACTTTCTTTTGTTGCGTCATAATAGTCAATCAAAATATTTGCGGTGGTGTCACTTGACATCTCATGTCATTTTTCCTGGAAAATGCATGTGTTGTTTTTTGCGAGCGAACACGCTCACACCACGTCCCAGAGTCTCAAAACAGAAATTTGCTTTCCTTGTAGACATAAAATGAGACCTTAAAAGATGTGACATAATATTTGAACAGATCGGGTAGTATGAGAAACTCTTTTACATCGTTACGTTAAAATCAAAGTGTAGTAACAATTTTGTTGGGGGTGTTTTTCGTTTTACTATCCGTTGTAATTGTTCAATAATTCATTTACTTGTGGTATAATTCTATTTTTCAAATTTTGAGATATTCTCGATCAGGTTTTGATCTAAAAAGGACATAATTAAAGCCTTATGAATTATTGAAAGTAATCTAAAAGTTTAACAAATATAGGGTTGTTGTATTCGTTATTTTATAGAGAGGAGATCAGTTTTAATCAGGACCATTTTAATTATTCTAGTACAAATTTTATGATTTTGATGAAAGCATATGGTTGAATTGTTATATTCGAAAAGGAGGGACCTGAAAATGATTAAATCCGATTTTCCTCCTCATAGTCCACGTACAAGTGATAGCGGACAATATTGATGTAATATTAATGGAATTAGAGTATTTTATCAGATTTCATGACCTTAACGCTTCGACAAACACTGCATTTTACATTTAAAGAAAAAAAAAATAATTGAAAATATCGACTTAGCAAGGCTGAAATCTGATGCGGAACGCGAGGTACAAACGGAATACGCTAATGGGGGATGGAGTGACTTCCAACAACAGAATATTAATCATAAAACCTACTCACTGTGAGCAGGTATATTAGAAAAACATTGCAAATGCATCCTGCTTCGCTGATGTGAAACACTCTACAAAATTAATGTCAAAACCATTTCGCATATAATGCTGCTTCCAGTCCGTCGTTTAAGGCCGTCTGCTTGGCTGACACAAACTTAACGGTCTTAAAGCTAGTAACCATGGCAATTGCTTTTAAAATTGTCATTTGAGGGAAATAAGAAGATTTTATGTGATAATCCTGAAATCATACGATTTTAGCCTAATACATGTCGACCTAGTTTAATCAGTTGAGCACATTGTAGAGGGGAATATGCGAGAAGGGAACCCCCCCAATGGAAATACCCTGTTTTCATGATGGAATAGTAACTGATAACATAACATTTATACATTGGAATATGATATCACAGTTGATTTATCAATTCTGCTAGTCTTGTTATTCTCACCCCTTTTTTCATGAATTCAATTAATCATTCAATGTCTCCCAACCTTTATTTTTTTTTGTAAAAATCAGGCTTATATGTAATAAAGTGTAAATTATGTATTTGGAAGCCAGTGTGAATTGTTATAATTTATAAATATTTACAACATAACGTTCGTGAAATAATATTGAAGGAGAGTTAATAATAGGTATTTTATAAAATGCTTCATTCGTCAAGATTTCCATTTAAAACCATTACAAATGGCATACTTCTGTTTTCTACATGTGAAATTGAATCTAAATTAAAACTCATGACTTCCTGGTCTTTCATCAAACGGAACAGGCAGTGTAAAGTTTCAATACTTTGAATTTCGTTTACCCAGAAATTTTAATTGCAAGACGTGAGGACAAAGTGCCGCAATTTTTAGATCTAACGATAAGAATTTCATTTTGAATTTTACAATACAAACAAATTAATTCAATTGAGTGAGGGAAAAGACCAGCGGTAGAAAAATGGAGAGTGAGAAGAAGGAAAATGAACGAGGCAAGGTAGAAGTAAGAACGCTTCATTAAATCTTGAGGAGGCATTCCTGCAATGGTAGAAATGTTGATTTGTCCGAACAAATTAATAAACCAGTTCACAATTGTAATTAAATTTAATGACGCGATGACGAGTGTATTACTATATTATTAAACTTTTGTATTCACTTGTCACGATGTTCTATATTGCAGTAGGAAGTATTGTAAACTTTAAGCATGTTTATTTAAATATTTATTCAAACAAAAAAAAAGATGCGTAATATTCTTTAAATAATAACATCTTGAAATTTGGTCTCAAGAAATACGGGAATTGCTTTATACGAGTTGTGAACAAGAAAATACACATTGCCTAATATAGTTACCCAATTTATTTTGACCCCATTCACCCATTCTCTTTTTATCTCTCCCCTTTCCTCTTTATTTTTTTCTCACCCTGTCCTCCCTCTCTCTCCTCTCTCCGCTCTCCCCTCTATCTCTCTCTCTGTCTCTCTCTGTCTCTCTCTGTCTCTCTCTGTCTTCTTCACTTCACAATCAATCCATTCAGTAGATGGAAAAGTGGGGCTCTTGGACTCGAGGGGGTCTGGAAAATGTGTCAAAGACAAATCCGCCCGACACCAAATTTATCTCAACGACGGGAAACTGAAGAGTAAATTATAGGAATATTGTCGCATCTTGGGGAAAATAAAAAAAAACAGTGACGATCCAAGATTACGTGTAAAATTTGGATGTGAGTCAAGAATGCATGAAATCATGTTCTTTATCATCGCATGGGGTTGCAAGACCTCTTACAGAATTCACAGAAATAAATTCAACAGCGCATTTTCCCAAGTGTACATTTTTTGCATGTATCTTAGATAATGCATGCTCTCAAAGTGGCTCAATGTATGGCCCCTCCCAGGTCCCAACAAACCAATGATATCACACTTGAAACAAAAGCCTATTCTCACCAGATAAATCTTGTGATATATTATCTAATCAGCTTTCCATGATGATATATCCTTAGTTCATTACCCTAATCAGAAAAGTGTTAAAAAGCGTGCACAGAATCTAAATAAAGAGTCAATCATTCTGTCTTCTATCAGTGCGTACTATTTCCAGGGATAATTGGCGGTAACTGGCACTTTCAGTTTCAATTAACTCATTATTCTTGTCAAGGTTGAATCGTTTATGCACATTTGCAATTTTTACGACAAGTGTTTTTATAAAATTATCATGTTGTATGACGTAAGAGGAAATGATGAAAGTTAAAGTATCTATAATTGAAACATGAACTGCGAATAGCCAACCACCTGGGGCTAGATCTTGTTTTCGATTTTGCGTCGATCACAAGAAAGTGCTTTAAAAAAAATACAAATCATTCCATAAAAGTACTAAAATGTCCACTATTCGCACGTCAATAGAGATTAGCTCTTTTCTGTGTACCTCGTATGTTCAAAAATATCTTCGCCTACAAAAGAAAATGTGGCATCAGAAAGTGAGGAGATTGAGGTCTACCAAAACAAATTACAAGCACGAGCTGGAATCGAGCACAAGAAAGAAGGAGGAAAAAAAATCAATGTCCATGAGAAAAGTAAAAAGTACGCTAGCTACGTCATTGCTCACTTTTCCCCTCCAAGTTCAGAACCACACAAAAGGGTATCTCATAAAACTTGGCACTGATCATGCTGATGTGATACTTTTTGCAGAACATGATTCATAATTATATGGGGAAAAATAACATTTTTTAAATGATTGTTGTTATAGTTGTTGATGTTCTTGCCGTTGCTGTTGTGTTGTTGTTGTTCTTGTTGTCGTCATTTTTGTTGTGTGTCTTCTCTGAACCCTTGTGATCTCATATACAACTCACTTTCTTGTTGTTGTTGTTCTTGTTGTCGTCATTTTTGTTGTGTGTCTTCTCTGAACCCTTGTGATCTCATATACAACTCACTTTCTCCATGGCCATGCTTCTTTGTCTTGTGTAATTTCGCATAGCTCTCATCTGTTTCCCTGATTGCATCTTTCATCCGTCTATTCGCTTACCTCCCTTTCCAATTCTCCATTAACCCTGCACTTTTCCAAGCATGACGTCTAGCTTCATTGCCTTTGACCTTATGATATTTGATATTTATATTCGAATACGAAATTGGTTCTCCATATTAGATATTCTAAACTGTTTTTTCCTTGACTTGTATTGACTAATTTTGCACCAATGAGGGTCGAGGTGAGAGACTGTCTCTCAGACATTTCTCGCTAAAAGAGTTTATCTTTATTGGACAATACAGAAACAGTATACTTTCTTATCTGTACGAGAAACTAGTATCACCGTTGTGTATCTGGTTATTTGTTTACAAATAAAAAAAGTTCTGCGTAGATTAACAATCATCATGAAGACATATCCATAGATTAAAATAAGACAGTTCCACAGTCGATTAAAATACTATACTAAACCATCTCCTCTTAACAAATTGCACCCCCTAACCCTAATAATCATGTCTTTGACGGTTTAAAGCACAGTGCAGATATTGCCAGATAATCAGGTCATGCACTTACAAATTTTAAACAAAATATTTTGACATCCTTAAAGTACGCTAAGGTAACGTAGAGAAGGGTAGTGTTAACAAAATCAATCAAGCGCTCGTGTATGCGTTTTTTGAAACACCTTGTAGTCCAGATACCCCGAAGACAAAAAGCATCCTCACTTGACGACGCGGATATGGGGAAGGAAAGCAAAAAACATCTCCTCTTAAATTTAGATTTTTAAAGCTATTTTAGACTAAGTTTCTAAATTCGGCGCGCTATTTTGGGGATCGTTTCTAAATTTAGTCTTGTGGCACCCCTCCTTCTTGACGCAGATGTATTAGTTTGTGTTTTATTTAAGAATAAGAAAATTTGTTTACTCATTTTGTCATCGTGAGGATTCATTTTAAAAAGGTACTTATCGTATCTCATTTCTCTGTAAACTATTTTGACTGAAAATTTGTATTATCTTTTCCTTAATTAATTTTGCTGATGACGTTCAAACAGCAAAAGTGCATAACACTTATGACCCATGTATTTATGATTACGTTTCATTGCAATAACATGAGGTATAAAAGAGAAGAAATATTATATCATGGAATACACTTTACTTCATTTAAGCCATTATGTGCAAAGTGTAATGATATGCGTATAGGTCGGTGCAGGAAAAATTTCACAATTTGTTACGGTATAACGCAATTTTTAAAAATAATTATTTCTTCCAACACTATAATGTCTTTTTGTATGTCTAAACAATGGGGAATGGAATGGGAAATGAAGTCTAATACCTATATCCATTTTAGTCTCCATCTTTGCTCTTTATCTGTTTTTGTGTGGGTTTTTTTCTTCAAATTAGTAATTTGTTCATTGTTGTACGTTGTATTTGTATTATGTAATACAGGGCTTTCTTGTGAAACAGTTTTACGCCCAGAAGAGAATACCCAGTAAAAAGAAGACATAGTAAATAAATAAATGTGTACAAATCTGACAAAGACATACTACTCCAGGCATCATTGCTTATTTAAAAGATAACGAAAATGCATGGTAATGCTTACAATAGTAATAGAAATAGTAAAGAAACAGCAAACTGATAGACATAGATCTATGAAATGTAATGTACAATTCTTCAAAAAAATAAGAAAATCTCTTTCATGAATTAATGTTGGTGACCCGACATAATCTTGTTCTGGTGACATTTAGGCCCGGGTTGTTTCTTCAGAGATATAGGTAGAAATTAGGGTTTTACTGAGTTTTTTTAGCTTGGTTTATGGTTAGGGCTTGGGTTAGGTAGTGGACAAGGGAAGGGAGTGGTAGTGAAAGTGATGGTGGGAAGGTAGTGATAATAGTATTGGGAAGGTAGTGGACTGGTAGTGGTAGTGGTAGTGGACTGGTAGTGGTAGTGGTAGTGGTAGTGGTAGTGGTAGTTGTAGTGGTAGTGGTAGGGTTGAAGTAGGTTACCGTAGGAACTTGAACTCGGATCAATTTTCGCTGAAGCATAATTATGTCGTAGAACCTTAATAGTGCCTGGTACATCATACGACCTATGTGTAATTTGTATAGAAAAACATCATTCTCGATTAAGGGAAAGCTCCCGTATGCTACTATGGAGCGTTGCATTCTGGCCATTAGTTTGCATTGTCACAGAGCTACATTCCACTACTACTATTTTACAGCGCAAGCAATTAGCACTAATTAAGATTCGGGAGAATGCATGCGCTCTGAGTTAATAGCATTAAATATTTATTGCCCATTTTGTTTCTTGTAAAATAAAATCGATAACGCCAGGCTTACAGCATTAGGGATTACATGGTATGGGTACTTATAACGGAGATTGACTTCTACAAGCTAAGTGATCGGGTTCTGTTCACATCCTGACCACTACGAACTAAGTGGCCAGGTCCTGTTCACATCTCATGACTTCCACG